>OMLC01057190.1:0-12157 GCA_900302585.1 Regalecus glesne
GATAGATAGATAGATAGATAGATAGATAGATAGATAGATAGATAGATAGATAGATAGATAGATAGATAGATTAATAGATAGATAGATGGATAGATGGATAGATAGATAGATTAATAGATAGATAGATAGATAGATAGATAGATAGATAGATAGATAGATTAATAGATAGATAGATAGATAGATAAGATGGATAGATAGATTAATAGATTAATAGATAGATAGATAGATAGATAGATAGATAGATAGATAGATAGATAGATAGATAGATGGATAGATGGATAGATGGATAGATGGATAGATAGATAGATAGATAGATAGATAGATAGATAGATAGATAGATAGATAGATAGATAGATAGATAGATAGATGGATAGATGGATAGGATGGATGGATAGATGATTCCTTTATCAGTCCAGCAAGAGGGAATTTGCCCTTTTCTGAATTTAACCCATCCTATTCTTTAGGAGCAGTGAGCAATGATCTGGGGAGAGAAACTGTTCCTCAGTCTGCTGGTGCATGTTTTTGCAAGTCCTGTATCTCCTCCTTCATGGCAGCAGGGGAGAACAGGCTATTGTGTGGGTGGTATTCTGGATCCTTAATGACCTGTGGGGACATCCCGATACATTACTCTGTGCACAGCTCCTAAAGACTGGGCCATTCACATCCAATAATGTCCTGAGCTATGCCACAAAACCTTATCCAGGGCTTTGCAGTCTTTGCTGGTACAGCTGTCATACCAGGTGGTGAACTGGCCTGTCAGCAGGCTCTCAATTGTAGAAGGCCTAAGGCCAAATTTCTTTAGATGCCTGAGGCCATACAGATGTAGTTAGGCCCTTTTAACAACAGAGGTGGTGTGGCTAGTCCATGTCAGGTCTTTGTGGATGTTGACTCCCAGAGAGTTGAAATTGTTCACTCTCTCCACCACTCTGCCATTGATAGTGACTGGAAGGTGAGTGTTTCCTCATTTTCTGAAATCCATAATGACCTCCCTTGGTTTTGGAGATGTTCAGTGAGAAGTGGTTGTCCTGTTAACCTCCTCTCTGTGGGCCATCTCGTCACCGAGGGAGATCAAGTCCACAACTGCTGTGTCATCAGCAAACTTCACAATGCTGTTTGAAGCCTTTACTGCCACGTAGTCGTAGGTATAGAGGGAAGACAGGAGAGGGCTAAGGACACAGCTCTGTGGCGCTCCCATGGTGAGTGTCAGTGGAGATGAGGTGCAGTTGTCTACTCTCACCACTTGGAGGCTGTCTATCAGAAATCCCAGGATCAAGTCACACACTTGTGGGTTCAGGCCCAAGTCCTCAAGCTGCCCAAGTGCTACCCCAATTCCAACCATATATCTTGTACATACCATATTGTAGATTGTACCTATACTGGTATGCTCTGTCATGTCTATCTACCTCAGGCATATATGTAAGTAACCTGCAAGCATTTATTTCAATATCTCTGATACATTCTGATACACGCAGGCTGTGATGGCTCAGAGGTTGAACATGCCCTTTGGGAACTTTATGAGCTAATAGCTGTGAGTTTGAATCCACCACAGGGTGTCAGGCAGGGCATTTGGCCTTAAGCCCCCACACCTGCCCTGTGATAGAATGATGACCTATCCAGGGTACTTTTCCACCATATAGTGGCCAATTATTGCGTATATATCTGAAGATTTTTATGTTGTCATTTTATATGGAGTACATGTGGGAGCTGTGAAACCAAAGTCAAATTCCATGTAGTGTAATCTACATGGTCAAAAAACTGATTCTCACTCTGATTCTGATTTTTGGTTTACGTTAGCCTTGGGATGGGCAAATGTAAACATTAATCACCATATATTTCACTTGACAATACTAAATGACGGTGAATAAAATAATACACTTTGCACAGTCAGCAAAAACACTACTTACCCTCTATCACTTTCATTATGTTACGCCACAAGAGATGTTTGCATACGTAACCTTAGCTAGCTCGCAGATATTGCCAAAAATGTTAAGATGCAAATCAGGGAGAATATAATGCCCTGTCTCAGTCTGTCCCAGTTTTTATGGAATCTGGAAACAAAATCTAGTTTTATGATTTCTATCCTAGTTTTATAGCAAAGGCGCAAAGCATTGATGCTATTTAGTCTTTAACTAGAGCTTATGAAGCACTTTAGCTGTTTTAAAATGGAGAAAGCTGTGTGGGTTTTCTAACCTTTTGTAATCTAAACGTACAAGGCGTGCATGTGTCAATTGTCGAAATTTCAACATATTGTGCAGCTTCTGCCAATTTTTGAACTTTAATTTTGCATTGATTCATTGTGAACGTGTTTTATTTCTTTTTACAGTGCTGAAAAGAGAACTCCTATGGTCTTGGTTTCAACTCTAAAATTATGGCATGCCCAGTTATCAGCTAAGGTTACAGGGTTTATTAAAGTCAGCAAGCTACCATCTAGTAAAAATAATTAGCTATTTAGCTAGTTAATACATTTTAGTAAACAGAATAAAAATCACTAATCCCCTCCCTTAATTGCATTTTTAGAGTGAAACAAGCTTAAAATCATGCTGTTGTCACAATTTATTAAACTATTAGTAAATTACTCTTATCAATGCATGATAAAACCTACTTTAAAATCCTTGCAAACCATGTGTTGTGGGACCATGAGACATGGATCCAGTCCCACAGTGGATGGACAGGAAAATGAATGCACAAGTCACTGGGTCAAAGTAACCCAACAGGGTGTTTAGCTGTGAATGAACCTCTTAGAACCCCTTTAGCCCAGCATGAGCAACAGTTTGTTTACAGTACCCCAAACAACTCAGAGATATGACCCACATAATCAACTTAATAATGTGTTTACAGAAATGACCCGGCACTTTTTGTGTGTATTTTTAATCAGTTATCTTTCAGTTATAAGGGAATCTATCAAAACAAGGGACTGTAGGAAAAAAAAAATACAAAACATACAAAAATAGTATTGAATATTAATTAACCACTTTCAAACAGTTTTTAACTCCACCAAGGGGTATACATATTCAGAAGAACTATAAAAGAAATTGCATAGTGGGTATGTGATTTTGGTGACCTTTCCATGGAGTTTCCGTGCCCGAGTGCATGATTCTACCATCTGACTTCATGTAAGTGGTTGATGAATAGTTGGATGGATGGTATCCAACTATTTATTTTTTATTCTAAGAAATAGCTACATTTTTGATGTCTCCCATTGACTTCAATAAAGCGGTAACCACAAACTAGAACCCAGGATGTACTTGGAGTGTTCTTGCTTAAATTGTATATATATATGACACTTGGGGTCAGATACAGGTGACATAGGGCTCTGTTATTATGAATAGTCTCCTTAATTTATCATCTTCGTGGTAGCTCAGTGGTAGACCGTGCACTTCAGAAATTGATGAGACAGAGGTAGTGAGTTTGGACCCACCGAGGGTGTCAGGAAGGGGATCCAGCCTTAGTCCCCCAAGTTCCATCTAAGTCCATATCCACCCCACAATATGGGGACAAATCCTGACAGGTAAAACGGACATCTCTCTCTTCCTAATTCATCATCTTAAAACCTTTTCCAGTACTATCCAATTCACTACTTCATTGAAATAAGACCTAAATGATGGCTCGTTACCTGAAAGTTTAAAGTAAAATGCAGAGTTTAAGGTTAATTGTATTATAGTGTCCTACATGAAACCTTTCACCTCCAAATTGTTGGTTTTAATGTGGTGCATTGGAGTAAGGCTCAGACTATTCCCTCATTGCTGCTAGTGTCAGGATGAAAGAGCAAATCATTAATATAGCATCAGCAGCTGGCTGTGATCTGCCCTGGGCACACATCAGCACACAGTCACTACTGCTGCTGCGGCTGTGCTTCCCTGAGGTTGAAATATCATTCTTCCCTGTCATGACATTTCCTGCCCCATTAACTATTGATTACCTTCACTTTACCACTTTAGCTCTGATGTTGAAATGGCCTACCACTATGCCACAGTGAGTGGATCAGAGACCCTTATCCCTGCATTTAGCATTGACCAGGGTAGGCTCGGTCACATTGTAATACAAAAGTAAAATGATAAATGGTAGATGGACTTGTTCTTATGTAGCAATGTTCTAGTTTAGGGACCACTCAAAGCACTTTGCAATGAATGCCCCACAATTAACCTGTTAAGTACAAGGGGTAGGGTAGTAACTAACATGAGTAATGGTTAATGACTATACTACTATCCTTTACCTAGCCATTAGCTCAAAAATAGCCTATGCTTGAATGGAGATTTAAAGGTTAAATTATTCCTTTACTTCATGTGTAAGGTTAGTCTAAGTTAATCTATTTTCCTCAAGAAAGTATAATATGCTAAGTGCAAAGTTGGCCTTTGTTGTGGAGTCATTAAAGATCGAGTTCATGATAAGGCTAGTACTGATGCCAATGCAGCCATTCAATCTCTAGCTTGGATACTAGTCTATATATGTTATATTGTCATTATATATGAAGAAACTGTGAGAGCCATGAAACTAGAGCCAAATTCCATGTACATCAAAATCTACATGTCCATTAAACTGTTTCTGATTCTATATTGAATTTGAGTTTTTTGTGATTTACCGTGATATGAGAGGTCTATTTTTATGTGTCACGATTAGTCCTCATGGTGTGGGCGTGGATATGACCTTAGATAGAGATTGAAGATTAAGGCAGAATTCCCTCCCTGATGCTCCACCGTAGCTTTGAACCTGCAACATCTGACTCGTCAGTTCCCAAAGCATGCACTCTACCCTGAGTTACCGCAAGCCCCTGATTTATCACAATATAAACACCATTACAGAAATATGAAATTGGATTAAACTCAAAGGGAGAACATTTTTTGTCCAGTTACTGTGATTTCAAAATGTAATAGTGTTCAGCTCTGGAAAGGTTTATTTGGAGAGGAGAATGGGGACAAACATGTCCAATACATACAGTTTAAGCTGTTTTACTGGCTTTTCATCGTTATCTATAAAAAGTCATACTAACTGACTATCATGAACGTTGATTATCTCTAAGTACATCATCCTCCAGGGTTTGTATGCTTAGAAATAGGATTTACTTCCTGGAGTAAGGTTATTTGGACCAAACTATCTCAGACTTTGTACACAAATTTGACAAAAACATCCACCAGAGTGAAAAAAGTGTGTTGCATCATCAGCACTCCATGATAACTTGATCAGAACAGAGGGCTAGTTCTTACATCATTACAGCAGCTTTTCGTTTTTAGAAATTCACTTTCAGAAAATTACATACTTTAGATCACTTTTTTGTATATTTGGGTCAAAGCAATCCTCGCAACATGATGCAACATGTTATTTTAATTCCAACACAGAGCACAACCAATTGGTTTATATAAAAAGTTCTATTTATTTTAAGGTCATTTCATATGCAGCAAATATTACAAATCTGGACTGTTTGGGGTAGACCCACACACAAAAAACCCATTAATAAACATACATGTCTTAAAATAAATGTTCCATGCCAGAGACAGACACTATAAGCAGCGCAGAGTTGACTTATTCTACTCGTTTAGATTGAAGAAAAACAAAACCTAACAAAAAAAACCCAGAAAATAAGTTACTCAGGCCAGTCCCACTCTACAGCATAATTGTGTAGAGTCAAATCCACTAGAATCCAATGTGGCTTTAGGATAATCCCATGAGAACTGCAACTGTGCAATGCTACTACAGAACATCCAAGCCTGTTACCATTGATGAGAGCCTAGTGGGGGAAAGGAGGAATTATGACAGGGGAACAGACAGGAGTGGAACAACCCTTGTTAAGAGAAATGCATTTACTTTACGAGTCAATGTTGTTTTTTTCATCAGCTTGTTGTCAGCAACATTCCAGAGTATGTAATACTAGCATGTGTTTCTAACAAAACTACACAATGATACAAAAGTAAGTCCTTTTTGTTGCATTGCAGAAAATATGTTTTACTGGGTTATAGATCAAATGATTGCGTGAACCTCCATAAAACATCATCCATTACAAAAATAACATTTTCTGTGATGCTAGTATAACCCTGAGAAATCCATATGCACTGTTGCACATGTCTTGAGAGAGATATTGAGACATGAACCTGCGTCAGTTAGCGGTTGACTCTGGTTGATGTAGACATGCTATGACATTGTCATTCATCAGTATCTTAATTGCCCTGAAAGCCTGGTACTAACAGTATCTGGATTTATGTAAATTAGTTGTTACTATGTCACAGTTTACAAGCTACAAGTAGTTAGGACGGTAGACGGTATATTCCAGACATAAATACACTATCGTTATCTGATGATGACACTAGAAACACAACAGTCGTCCATATTGACTAGACATAAAAAGGAAATCCTAGCGCGTACAGCATCAGTAAGGAGCAAACTTCTGGCGTTCAGATTTTTTCATGCCAGCGGTTGACATTTTAGTAGTGTAAGGGGCTAGACCCTGTGCCAGACTAGAAGCGGCTGCTGGGTGGACAGCCAGGACAGGGAGAGTTTTCATGCCAAGCAAACTGGAAACGGGTAGAGCATAGTGGGAGTTTTGGAGGGTTGGTAGGGTGGAGGGAGAGTGGACGTTAATGGTGGTGGGGGCTGGGGTTGCAGCGGCCAGGACAGCCATAGAGGTAGGTGTGGAAGCAGATTGAGTGAAGCCCATGCTGAGCTCAACTGGGGATGCGGAAGAAGCAGCCTGCATGGTGTATTTAGCCATCTCTAAGCTGCAAACAAGATGTTCCAAGAAGTGAAGAAGACAGGGGCAAGGGTTTGGGGAGGGAGAGTCAAGTTCAGTGTGTGGTTAGAGAAAATGGTGTAAGCATAACAGACAAAAGAAAAGGCAGAACATTGGAGAAAGGAGGTGAGAGAAGGGGGAAAAAACATAAGAATCAAAGAAGGAATGTTATGTGTTTAAAAAGCAGAAACAATTAGGATTTCATGCCAACAGGCAATCAAAGCAGTGGCTCAGAAAAAATCCAACCTTGCCCTTGGGCTACAGGGTGCCTAATAGCTCTGTCCTTATACAGTGTAATGTCGTTTGAATGTCTTAACACTTTATGTTGTGAGGCCCTGCTAGATGTGGCTAACCTGTGTGATGTCTTACCTGGCATTGATAAGATACTGGGCCACGCTGATACTGGCTGGTGAGCCTGTGATTGTGACTTGGCGCATGGCTGAGCCATCTGCAGCACTGGCGATTTTGATGTGAGCTCCAGAAACCTGGCGAATTTCATTGATCTTGCTGCCTTGTCTGCCAATTATGCAGCCAATAAACTAGACAAAAGACAAAGATGCGTAAATATCACAGATAGTTGCTATCGCTCTCCACTTTTTATCAGTCTGATTTCAAAATAATAACAGCAATAACATAGTCAACTGTATAAAGATCAACTTCAACTTTCTCTTGAAGGCTGAAACCAATTAACCTTCATTATGCGTCTGGTCATGTGTGCGTGTGTGTGTCTGTAACTATGTGTTTGTCTGCAGTTAAAGTTGCAAACTAATGGACCCATCAGCTTTTGTGTGCACCATTATGACTGTACAATGAAGAATATATGATGGTTGTGGTGATTATGAACTCTAAAATGTTTGTTCCACCCATTACCGCACCTTTTCACTCAGCCAACACTGCCTTTTGTAGCTCCGATGCACACGCACAACTCACATCTACAGTTGACTCTGATCAGACAGCAACATGATTGAAAGGTTTTTTAACAATTTTGACAATCCAAAATAATGCTAAAATTATAAACTACCTCTCGGTGTCAGTTAAAATAGGAAGCTTTTCACATACCCATCGCTGCCCAGACTCACCTAACTGTTGAAGTGACTCACACATGTGCGATTGTACCTAGCTTCATGTTATTATGAAAAAAAGGCAGGGCTAGGTTCAGACTAAAACGGTCACAGAACAAACCTTTTCTATTTCAAAAGTACAAGTTCAGATTAGACCTAAATCTGCCCACTGCTAATCTTACATATTACTGGGCTTGTCAGCCTAATAAACATTGTTTAATTATCATGATTGTATGATTGAGGACCTCTAATAGTTGTGGTAATTCAAAACCTTTGAAAAAGATGTAGAGGGTTTTTTTTTACGGGGGGAGGGGTTGTGTTTTTTTTTCCTAAATTTTATCCCCTTTTTTCCCATCCTAATTTCCCGAGTTGCCTACTGCTGGATTTGTCACTTTGATATCCCTCTAGAACATCAACAGGAAGGAGGAAGCCGTAGCATTCGAGTCCTCCAAGTCATGTGATGACTAGCCCTCGCTATTTTGTACATCACGGTCTAGTGGGGAAAGGACAGTGCTTGGCTGTTGGAGGAGAATGAAGCAGAGTACTTTCCCTTGACTTAACCGTGAGCACCTGGATGACCCAGAGGGGGACACTAGTGAGCCAAGAATCCTTTATCCAACCTAACCACTATGCCCATGTGAGGCTTAGCCAATTATGACCCACTAACTATGGACCTCCAGTCATGGTTGGAAACAGCGCCGCTAGGATTCGAACACTCAACAGCATGATGCAGAGATGCACTGACCATAGGTGCCCTAAGCCCCTACACCACTGGAGGCCTGTTGAAAAACATGTTCTACACCACAATTGAGTGTTAATCCTCAGCTGTTTTGTTGTTATTGTTTTTTGCCCTAGTCCAAGCACTTGAGAAGCCCTAGTGAGGGTCCTGCATTCGACTAGTTTTCTACTGCAATTAGAAATTACTGCTAGGGTTTCTATAAATGACAGTAGGCATACTACAATATTCATATAAATCCCCATATCAATCGTTCATGTCTCCATATCTATGATAGATTTGTATAAATAATTGATAGTGATATCCTCTGCTAGTTATATCATGTAATGTATTTCGGGACTCTTTGTATGACCTCCTGTAACTTTTCAATCTACATCATTTTTATCCTTTTTTACCATTTGCGGCAGCTCAGTAGTTTAGCATGAGCTTCGGGAACTGATTAGCCAGATGTTGCGACTTTGAACCCACCACGGGCTGTCAAGAAGAGCATCCAGCCTTAACCCCATCTAAGTTCATCTAAGTCCCTGTCCACCCCCACAACGTGGGGTCTAATTGTGACAAAAAAATGACCTTTCATTATAGCCTCATCAAACAGTTGGCTATGGCTGTCCTGGGAAAAATTGTATTGCTAAAAGAATTTAATGTTTACACAGGAAAGACAATGAGGGTAGCAACAAATGTGAAGCGGAAGTTGTTGTGGTTAAAAAGATGAGATGGGAGACCAAACTCAAAGAACACTGTTACCATCAATCATTACCTCGACTATCTTTATGTTCAGCAGCGGGGAGGATGAAGCAATAGTAATGAAAGCTTTTCTTTTTGCACTGAGCCTTTGGGATTCAGACCGTCAAACTCCATTCCAATTACCACTGGGATGTGACAACTAAAACACAATCTTCAGGATTTATCTTGATGCATGCTCAATGATCCACGTTAGGGAATCACAAAAAGAGCTGAATCGGTTTAACTGGATCAGAAGTTTATTCAGAAACGTTTTGTCACTCAAACAGGGGACATCTTCAGTCTGAAGACTGATAAGATCAGAATTTGGATGAGCCTAATGACCACAGACTGCAGAGTAAGCCTTGGTATTCAATTATTTAGAAAAAATGATAGGCTTAAAGCGGAGCGTTGATTTCTAATATATAATTGTCTCTTAGAAGTCTATGAATCATTTAAACTTCCTTAATGTAATGAAAAACGCTCTTCAACAAAGGCGCATTTATTATGAATATTCTATTACATTTTACTCACCTGTCAAACTGTATTCTAATCCACTATTGCTAAAGATCATTTTTTGTTGTCCGCTTTTGTACACAACCACAGCACACCTCTTCTCTGCTGCATTTTGGATACACCAATATGGTGATCTATTTCAGCAGGCAAAACAAGGCTTTCCCTGATGGTGAAGGGTTTCATAGCCTTGGCTATATGGTGGCTCACCTTGTACAAAGCTTTCAGGGCTCTCTCAGAGACACTCATCGTGTTTTTGAAGTGTACCTGCTAACGATTCATTACATCCAGCTTTTGTTGGAAAAAAGCCTTTGGTTTCCCCGGTGAATTCCTAGTGTATTGTCTCGAGATACTGTTTTAATTTGTTGGGCTTCATGCTTCTGCTCGATAGCATGGTAAGACATAGCAGGCATTTTGGCTTTTTTCCCCACCTTCAAATACACTGGTAAAACCGGGATAAGACATAAGTTTCGTCATATCTTCTGACACGTTTCTTGGTCACTTTTCCGCTATCAGAACTAGAACTTGAAGTTGAAGTAGACGTCTCAAAAAGGTCTCCATTTTGATTTCTGTCTAGTGATGCTAAACGCGATAGCCTACCCCAAATCAGGCACGTGAGAGGTGAGATGGGTAGTCTTATCAGCCTATAGAATGTATTCTGTGATTGGTTGAAATGTATGAACTATTACATTTGTATAGGTTAGTTGTTGAGATGTTGTGCTTGTAGTAGTAGTAGTAGTCATAGTAGTATTAGTAGTAGTAGTAGTAGTTTAGCAGTAGTAAATTAACATATTTGAAAGAGATGAAAAGAATTCCCCCCTACACGCTTCTTTTTCAAAAATATCAGGTAACTCCAAACTCAATCAGATGACCGCATTTGGGGTCGTGACGTACAGTTTGGGAACCCCTGACTTACAAGATCTTAATAACACAGTTGTTCCCTTGTCAGTCCCACAAGGGGCAGCCACCATGTGGCAACTGGGGAGCAAGGTGGAGTTTGGTGTATTGCTCAAGGACACCTTGAAATGCTTTCTGCAGGACCAAGGATCGAACCTGCAACCTTCAAATAACCAGACCATCACTCTACCCACTGAGCTATGCCAACCCTCTTGTTGGTTACATTTAAAGCACTGCATGACCTTGCCCCCAGTTATATGTCTGATCTCCTCGCTCCTCATTCCACTTCCTGACCACTTTTCGTCTTTTGTCCATACCCCACTCCAACTGCAAAACAAAGGTTGTCTGTACCTTTGCAGTTTTAACCCCAAATCTCTGGCATAATCTTCCCAAATCTATTAGATGTGGTGAAACTTTGGACTGTTTTAAGTGGCTTCTAAAAACCCATCTTTTTAAGCAAGCCTTTTATAGACCTGTTGTGGTTTGCTTTTAGCTTGGTCTGTTTCTTTCTGTGTCATGTTTAAATTTTATGTTATTTATACTATCTATTTGCTTCCATTTTTCACGATTTTATATAAAGTATTTTGTAATTCTGTATTTCTAAGTGCTACATAAATTAACTCTTACTTATATAGCATACTTGCATGCATACATACATTCATAAATGCACGTGTGTGTATGTATGCATCCATGCTGGATAACTAAAAACATACATGCGTACATGCATTGCTCTGATACAAAAATGTTATCCAATTCTATCTTGAAATGTTACATGTAGTCTTGAGGTAATTCATCAGCTGAATCTAAATGTGTTTAAGGTACGGTAGCAAGACTGAGCCACATCATTTATGTATATTACTTTAATAACATTTGGAGAATATATGCAATATATCCATAGGGACGACATAGCTCAGTGGTTAGAGTGGTCATTTGGCAATCAGAAGGTTGCAGGATCGATCCCGGTCCTCCATATAGCATGTCGAGGTGTCCTTGAGCAAGACACTTAACCCCTAACTGCTCCCCGAGCGCCATTTGTTGGCAGCTCACTGCTCCTATACAATAGGTTGGGTTAAAATGCAGAGAAGTCCAAATTTCCCCTTGCAGGACTGATAAGAGAATCATTATAATTATTAACCTGTTATAAATGCACTATAAGACATATCAGACAATTGTTAGTAAAAATGCATGATGCAGTGAGACAGTGGTAGTGCAGCAATAGAAAAACATTGCACACTCACATCATTGGGTATTGCCAATTCTTGTGAACTTGTGGGGGCAGATGTTTCCAATCCTGTAAAGATGGACAAGAGACGATAACAATAAGGTACTAATCACTCCCCTTACCATACATTTTGTTATTTTGCGTATTGTTGCAATCACTCTCTTTCATATTAGGAAGAGGAAAATATGAAATGCTAGGAAGATCTTATATCCATCCCAACATACTTACACTACATACCAAATACGTAAAATACATGCAGCCATACAAATGTACATACAACTATACATACA
>OMLC01057192.1:0-11909 GCA_900302585.1 Regalecus glesne
ACAGTTGGTGTCTTAGAGAGGAGAAGTTGCATAGATGAATGACCTGAAAACCCTGCTGACATTATCATGTGTATATGCAGCCTAAAAAGAGGGGCTGGCCAAAGGGAAAGAAGAGAAAGAAGGTGCTCCCCAATGGCCCCAAGGCACCAGTGACAGGATACGTCAGGTTTCTTAATGAACGTCGAGAGCAGATGCGTGCCCAATTTCCCGACTTGCCTTTCCCAGAAATAACCAAGAGACTTGGCGCAGAGTGGAGTCGGTTAGCCCCTAATGACAAGCAGGTAACTTACCAGGTTGTACAAGACACTGCATATTTTATTAAACTCTGTCAATGAAAGGCAATTATTTCCAATGATTATAGCTGTATGGGCAAATATTGTGGATGCTGCGGCTCTGAGCACATAAGTGTGAAAGTAATTAATGCTGTGTGATATACATATTTAATAAGATGTTTTTTTCTTATTTCAAAGGATTGTTGCCAATGGGTTGACAGTGCTTTAGTCATTAATAATTTACTTCCATGAAGTAAACTGTTACTGAAGAAAATAACATATGGGATAAGTATATTATTGTGATATAAACAATTTAACAGCGCTACCTGGATGAGGCAGAGCGTGAGAAGGTGCAGTATGCACGGGAGCTTAAGGAATACCAGCAGAGTGAGGCCTTTCAGATTACCAGTGCTAAAATACAGGACAAGAAGGTCAAGAAAGGTAAGATAATTTAACATTTGCCAATTTCACTTATGTAGAAATGTATCTATTACTTGTGTATTTATTATTGGGGACCACAGTAGCTCAATGGTAGAGTTTGGGCATCAGGAAATGACAACCCAGGCAAACATAGGTTTGATTCCATCACTGGCCATCAGGAAGGCCATCCGGCCTTGATCCCCTATGCTATGATCCCCATCTATATCCGTGTTCATCTCCACAATGTGAGGATTAATCATGACATGCGAAAACGGAGAGAGCAGAGAGACTATTATAATTATTATTATTATTCCTCCGTGTCAATTTAAGTAGGACCTCAATATTTTTCTTGCCTTTTTTGAGTCCCTGTGGTCAGGGCCTAATAATATTTTAATAAACTGTTTACACCTGGTCTTCCTGTATACAAAATGAAAAGGAAGAGGTGATTTGCATTTTCAATAATTTCTCCAAGCAGGGGAACAACCACCTGTCAACTAACCTTTAAAAGATGCCTTAACATTAAATTTCATACTGTGTATAATATTATATGAATAATAATATATTATTATTCATATTATTTCATAGTTTAGTTGTTTTGTTGCTCTCATTTATATGATAATCTATATTTAGATATTTTCGGATTAGCTAATGTCTGCAATACACCAGTGATTTATTCCAAAGTAAATCTTCAGGATTGCAACTCCACACACATTTTTCTTTTTTCCTCTTTCATAATGTGCTAAGAGTAATGCTTTCCATGGTAATCTCAGGATAACTTGTAACTTTATTTGTGTTGTTGGTTTCAGAGGACTCACCATCAGTCATTATCAATGCAAGTTCAGGGTCAGCTTTACCAAAGGTATTTTCGATATTTCATATATCTTGTTTTTACTGAAGTTTCTCTTGTAAAGGTACTATAAAAACGTTGCATGTTTTCTTATTTTCCTTTAGGGTCCTGACTTGTCCAGCAGATTTGATATCCCCATCTTCACAGAGGAATTCCTGGATCAGAACAAAGGTACACAGAAAAAAAGAGATTCTTTGAAAGTCATAAATAAAGTTTATCAAAGACCGACCCTATCACGTAACAAAGGGATGGACAAGTTCATGCTTTAGATTCTTCATTCCTCCTCTTCCTCTTTTCTTACTGTTCCCTATCTCTTATTTCAGCTCGTGAGGCTGAACTGCGACGGCTGCGTAAGGCCAATATTGAATTTGAGGAGCAGAATGCAGTGCTGCAAAGGCACATTAAAGACATGTACACTGCTAAGGAGAGACTGGAGGTAGAACTGGGGCAGGATGAGCTCCGCACCCATGCTCTCCAAAAGCACTTGCTGGCCATCAAGCACACACTTGTCAACAGTCTTTCATCAGTTGCTCTCCCAGGTCAGCAAAATATTGATTCCTCAAAAGGGGAATGAAATACGGGGGCAAAATTGACAATATTCCTAGTAGATATTGACCTGAGCTCCTTTAGGTTTTTAATCTTACTAAGGTGAGTTAATGAGCCAGCATTGACAAAACTATTGACTGCTGTCAATTTCCACACCCAAGTCAAACAGACCCATTATTAATGTTATTAGCTGCAGCTATGTTTATATTACTATGGGTAACTTGATCCAAAGATGAGCCTAGGACTTATAAATGGTTACTTCTCTTAAGATAGTAGCAAGGTCAAAAAAGTAGCATTGGGCTCATTTGCTCTTCAAAGATTTCCCAATCACCATTAAGAAGGCTCAATTTGTGGAACATGTTCCATGGACAATAATGTGGAAAGCTTAATTGCATATCTTTAGAAAA
Source organism: Regalecus glesne (assembly GCA_900302585.1). Classification (NCBI taxonomy): domain Eukaryota; kingdom Metazoa; phylum Chordata; class Actinopteri; order Lampriformes; family Regalecidae; genus Regalecus; species Regalecus glesne. The sequence goes on from OMLC01057192.1 coordinate 2,493, forward strand.
CATGAATTAAAATGTATACTTTTTACTAGTTAACGTGGAGCCTCGCAACTATCAAAAATTAACATTTTTTTGGTTAATATTTGGTAATGTGAAGTGAATTAAGTGGCATATCCCCTTAAAAAGAAATCCAGCGACTGATCTCTTTCTTCAGGATCAGGTGAAACCCCATCATTAGGGAACTTGGACACATACCTGAGCCGTCTTACTGGAGTGCTTGAGAGCAACCCCTACAAGCACCGTGCCTTGCTCACCCAGCTCCGTGAGGCGCTCTCTCATCTAGACAGGTAAAGGAATTTTCACTTTTAAGTAAAATCATGTGATGTATGACGTGTATGATTTGGAGATGTGCAGAAAAAAATGCCTAGCAAAAATATTACTTCAGAAGAGTCTATGTTGGGCCTTAGTCCACTTCGATTAGATCATCCATTTTTCCAACTTGTCTCAAGCACTAATTCCAACATGTTTTTTTTAAATGTCTGGTATAGTCTCATACATGTATCTGTCTGTTTTTACTCATTTGTACAGTGAGAAACTATAAGTAATTCCAGCTGGAGTTCACCTGTTCCTGCATCAGGTGACAGTCTGTGTGGCATCATATCAATGCCATTCAACAAGGAAGATGAATACAGAGAAATCAAAATATCATGCATGTGCCATTAGTCTGCCCATATTGTACATCTGCTCATGTGGAATGTTTTTAATGTTTCAGTATTGTGATTGTAAGCTTGTGTGGCAATGCTGGGACAGTGACCATGGTTACATACACAGGATATTCCTGTTCCAAGTGGAATATTGTTAATATCCCGACTCCACAGAGTCATAAAATCATGTGCTGAACCAGATTTGGGTAATGTTCTTCTTTTGTAACAAATATTTCCAGATAGCATGAACATGTAGAATTCCTGTTGCTACAGTGCATATAAACCCCTTTTTGGAATATTGCAATAACCAGAATATTGACAGAATATGGTGTGCATGTAACCATGGTCAATGGCAATTCAGGGAGAAATATTCCATTTCATTTACCTTCTTAAATTACCTGAGTTCCCCTCAGCCCATTCATATAGATTCCTTTTGGCTGTTCAAACTGGTTTGAGCCATACCTCTATGGTTTGTGCAATGAGAGTGAACTAATCGTCACTTTACATCCGTTATCCTCAATCACATGTCATGCAGTAGCCGCTGTAGTTTTGGGTTGAAATAAAACTCTGAACACACATGGCCCTCCAAGGCACACGGTTGATTATCAGAGCTATACATGCTACCTTAGGTGAATTCATATTTTTCAGATGGCTGAATTTTTGTTTGAAATATGGAGGGAGATGAACAGAATGACTAAACAAACTGGAAAAGATAAAATAGTGGGTATATACATTTTTGTTTTTAAGATTTAGCATTGATAATGATATATAGAGGAATAGTAGAGGAGTTCTTTGTTAGTCAGAATTTTAAAATGTCATATTTTTATGGTTCTTTTAAATATTGAATCAATTTATTATGTTTCCATTGTCTATTTGCAATAAAAAGATTACTCAAATTACATCTATTTGTGTAACATGACCATGTTAAGACCTGCATGGGTATATAATTTTTTTCTTCGCATTATTGATTTTGGATATGGTTTTGTAATAGGCATTTTTTTTTTATTGGTGGATAATACTTTATATGAAAAGTGACCTATTTCTGCTTGAACAGCTCTGACAGTGCAGGCAACAATATGCATTGAGACTATCGAGACTATTGAGACTAATATTGATACTACCGATAGAGGGAGCAGTAGACACACACACGCACACATCCCACAAATACACACACGCCGATATCGGTTCAGAAACTCCATTGTCAGGTTTATCTTTCTGCAAATAATTTTAAATGGTTTTCCTTACATGGATAAACATAAGACGATAAAAAACAACAGGAGCTGCATTGGGGGTAAGGGATGTTAATGATAAAGGTTGATAGGGATGAGGAAATACTGTAAATAAAACATTTAGGAGCAGAATTGCTAAGTAAAGAAAATTTATTTTGTCATTGTATCCCTACAATGAAATTCATCATCTGCATTTGACCCATCCTATTGTATAGGAGCAGTTAAGGGACCAGTGTCTTTCTCTATCATTTATGATTTTTTAGCATGTTCATTGATACACACCGATAGTGAATTTGGATCGAGTTTATCCCAATTACTTATTTTTATCTGTCCATTCCCTGGGATCAAGGAAAGGGTGCTGCCCTACCACTACTAGCCTGAGTACCCGGCGTACTGTACTGTGCTGTGAATTGATGGGACTGGGATAAACAGTCTGGGGTTTGATGGTAGAGATCCGGTTAGGTTATTGGATGAGAGGCGTTATTAGCGTCTAGCTCCGCCTCCTTCTTCTCCCGCCATGACGTCACTCGGCAGCTGTCCACGCAGCGGCGGTGCTGAAGCTGAACAAGATGGCTGTGTGCTGGGGAGCGGAGAGCTGAGGAGGGGGAAAGACATCAGCTTTATCCAGACACAGCCTTAAAGAGAGGGAGTGAAGTGCCACTCAGGTGTCGACACTCGAGCTTGGAAAATTTTATTTGGGGTATCTGCCAAGCTTGACAAAACCTTATATACAAAGGGCGAACCCAGAACCGACGGAGTAGACTCACATCTCAACCACACGCCTGCCAGGGAACTCATAAGGAGCACGATTGGGCAGCTTTGCTGAAGAACGGAAGCCGGTGAAAAGAATCCGAGATTGATTTTGGGCGAATTTAAGAAATGTCATTGCTTTGTGTTGGAGGTAAGTCAAAACTAAAGGCAGTTTGCTGAAACAGTTTGAAATGATGACTTGCCAACCGTCCCCGTTAAACACACTTGCTGGCGTGTGTATCTATATTCACGTATCAGCTCATTAGCTCAAGTGATATCTTCATAAATCGCCATGGGCTTAACTGTCCAAAATACTGAGCAATGTGTTATATCTGTCAATGTTCCAGACATTTGGACATATGAGTGATGAGAAAACGCCAAATTACTGAGAGTATGCGGTATATCTCTAAACTTAGCCAGCGTTTATTCGAAGATGTAGTATTTAGCAATCACATGCATCTGAGCCCCATATGCCAGTATGGAGGTGGACTCGTCAACGTAAAAAAGGCGTAAATAGGTGGCAGTCAAACCGATCCGGGTAGTGAGAGCTTCTGACCGTCGTGTAGGGAGTCATTAACCTGTGTGTGTGTGTGTGTGTGTGTCTGTGTGTGTGTGTGTGTGTGTGTGTGTGTGTGTGTGTGTGTGTGTGTTAACCACAGAAGAGCACGTCGAGCTGATCTTCTCACATTGCTGCAACACTGTCGTCTGGGTCGTGGCGGGTCTGAATTCCTCTCGTACGTAAGAGCAGGGAGCAGAAAGGCGTGTTCCGTGATGGGTCTGTTGTCGGTGGGAATACCCGTAAACCACGTGACTCCCTGTCAGATTATTTAATTAATTCGCGTTCATTCAAGCTGAAGAGAGAAAGGGAAACCATCTGACCCATGACGATCACGACTTGTGTTGACTCTTTTGTTGTGACGCTATGGCTTCAAGCAGTCTTCGAGGTGTCATTTCCAAGCAGCTCATAAGATAGCATTAATACTCTTTATGTTGAATCCGGTGAGCGCCCATGTTCATGTAATGGGTCGTCAACATTTGCCAGTCAATATAATCCATGCTCCTTGTGTGATTTGATCCTATGGAGTCTAGCTGTTTGTGATGTGTTTCTCAAATCTAGAGAGATTTGGTCTCTAGGGCTTCTGACATCCCCTATGTGAGTGTAATTGCACACTGCCAGGCACTTAAATGTGACCGCTTACTCAAATTGCACCATTCAGGATGGATGTAGTAATACAGTAGCTTGGAGACTGAGCTGCTCTCGTTTGGTTGTGACCCTTGGGTCCACTTACCTCTGTCTGTCGAAGACAGCCATTCTTAATGCAGGTATGATACACGCATCAATTTTGCCACACCAGGTGTTCCTCTGCACTGTGTTGCAGCAGTTAGCACTGTTGTCTAACAGAAAGTAGGCCGTGGGTTGGAATCCCAGGCCATCCCGGGTCCTTTCTATGTGGAGTTTGCATGTTCTCCCCATGTCTGTGTGGATTCTCCAGTATACTCCGGGTTAATATATCCTACCTGTGCTCCTGAGTAAGGCAACTGCTCACTGCTGGTATACTATAGGATAGGTTAAATGCAGAGAGCACATTTTATTGAATGTATGTACAATGACAAACGATAAAGCTTCCTCTATTGTGGTTATGGGGATGGGGAGATTTGCCAGGGCTGGGTGAAGGACAGGAGCGGGGAGAATAGCATCCTTGCACTTGAATGAGAGGGTCGACGGGGTTCTGGTGTTTGTGAGAGTCTGCTACATTTAAAGGACCCTTGCCAGAGCTATAAGTTGGTCACACTGACACCAGGACTGGAGCACTCTCCTTTGTGTTCCCTTTGAGCCCTGCGGCTTTGCTGGCACAACAACCCTATTGGTAGCTTTGGTGTCTGTAGGCATCCTTTCCTTGATGCAGCGTGCATACACTCCACTAATGGCCAACAGCTATGATGATATTTTTTGACTTTTTTATTATTCATGGTGGGGTTATATGACTGTGAGGGGATAATGACCATAGTCCACCACCGTGAGAAATACACTGCTTCACTGGAGGCTGTCAGGTTTACACGTGTTTTGAAACAGCTGTAAAGTCACTATGCCTGGTCAGAGATGTCTTGATTTATACTCGGCAGTCTGGGTAACAGAATCGCAAAAGAGGGGAATCAGTTCATCTGGACATGTTTTATTGAAAGAATCACAAAAAGCGGTGAATCGGTTCAACTGGGACTCAGAAGCTTATTCAAAATACGTTTCATCACTCAAACAGGTGACATCTTCAGTCTGAGCCAGTTACAAGCACACCCCCCCTATAAAGAGTGCATCACTACCACACCACAATAGGCCAGGTTCATATGCAAGTTGAGTCATCAGCAGCAACCTTCAGTGGCAATGAGCACCATTCACAGAGGATTGGGGAATACCTGCAATCACGGTATTGTAAGAAGAAGACAGATGTACTCTCAGGCCACCACCCCTATTCAATGACGGTCATTCCCTCTTTACGAGCACCCGGATGACCTGCTAGTGAACCCAGAATACTTTATCCAACCTAACCCTTATACCCATGTGAGGCTTAGCCAATTATGACCCACTAACTATGGACCTCTGGCTGTGGTTGGAAACGGTGCAGCTGGGATTTGAACACCCGACTGCATGACACAGAGATGTACTGAACATAGGTGTCTTACCCCCCTACACCGGTGGTGTAGGGGGGTAAGACCCGTGTTTGTGTTGTTATCCAACAGCTTCTCCTAACCGTGTCAAGTTTACAGCTTGTTATGAAGCGCAGGTCGTCAGGAAGGGCCTCCAGGTAGAGTGGGTTGTCTACCAGCTGAAAGGTTTCTGGGATTCTAACCCGGAACCTTGTTGCTATGAGGCAACAGTGCTGCCCGTACAGTAGAGCCACGGACACTCACAGGCGTGTAATTGTGAGTGTTAAAAAGGGAAGCGATCAAGATTCGGAACATTATTTCTGTACATGTGCTGACGGGGTAGCACTCCGTTGGCAGCCATGATACTGAGCAGTCGTCTGTGGGTCCCGGCAACAGCCGAACAGTGACTGTGAGAAAAAACCATGAAGTGAAAACTACACCGTCCACCACCATCTTCAGAGGACGTCATTCAAACCTTCAATACTATGTAAGAAAATGCAAATAATAGCATTACATGCAGCTGTTGTAGCGGATGTCACCAGGCGCCATGTAAAAATAGCGATTCGCGACACGTCGCTGGCCCACACATGCCCGCATAATGTCGGTGGTGCTTCCGACACACGTAGAAGGCTGCTCGGTATTATGGCTACTTGTAGGAATGTCATCCCTCCAGCAGTCTGTGTACGGCGACACTGCTCAGAATTGCGATCGTCTCCCCTTAAAGTCAGGGTTAGGACAAAGAGAAGTCCTCGCAACTTTACAGGGGCCTGTTTGTTTACGTCTGCTCAGATCCTGGAACGAGAGCCTGCTGTCCAAACTACACGTCTTCTCAGTCACACGCCCAAATATGAGATTTTTCCCGGAGAGAGGATTTTCTCCAATCCCCAGTTGGTCACCTCTAGTTTTACCATCTAATGGTCTATTATCTGTGGCGGTACAAATGTGCCCCCCCCAGGTGACATTAGCCGATACCATTTCAACTGTGGGAACTGGGTCATGTGATTTGGGCAGCAGTGCTCACTCCATACCAGTTAGTAGTGGTAATGCTCCATAGCATCATTTGCCATCCACCATAAAATGCAGAAGCCAAAAAAGAAGAAGAAGAAGTAGTAGTAGTAGTAGTGAGCATGAAAATGATATATGGAGGGGAGAAAATTGTAAATAAAGAACAGGATGAGACATCCCAACCAGCCCAAGATGACAGAAAATAACTTGTGACTTCTGTCTTGTGGACGGAAGACTTGGACTTAGAAAATCCGACACTGGACAGAAAAGTGTATCCTACAAGCTGTCACATGATGATAACCACCGGTGGTGTTTGGAGTAAGTCGGTCCTATAGCAGGACCTATAGCTACTGACTCAAGTGCCGTCTCATGGGAGGCAGTGGTTTTTGTTTGCATGGAAGTTCCAAATGAAAGTGGAGGTACAGAGTAGTTATTTGAATGATTTCTAAATTGATATTACAGAATAATTATTATATTGTGATATATTCTATTAGCTCGATATAAAAGGACATATACCCTGACAGAAGACGTTGGCCATATCGCCCACCCCTCATCCCCTCTCTGGGTAACAGAGAGGTGGACCTTTTGACGGCATGCATACCTCAGCGCCCGGCTCAGCTTGTCGTAGTTCATCTGGGGTTTACACTTCCTGGCTCCCCACAGCCGGGCCACCTCGTCTGGATCCTTGATGACAAACTCTCCGTAGTCTCCCTGCCAGGCGATGACATCGTGGTACTCTTCCTTCCTCAGCAGCTCCAGGATGAAATGCCACAGCTGGATCTGTCTGGAGCCTGGACTGGACTCCGGCTTATAGGCCCAGTCCGGGAAGGCGAACCCTGGGTCAGAGAGCGGGAGAGAGTCAGAGGTTAGTCTGGGTCACAGGACATGTCTCACAGACCGGGAGCAACAAAAGCCATAACGTGAGCTCGTATCACTCCAAACGGCAAGGACATGGCTAATACCTGCTATGGTCAAGTCAAGTCCATTTATTTGTATATAGCTCATTATTACAACTTTGCCTCAGTGGGTATTACGGTAACACAGCACCCTGTCCCCAGACCCTCACATTAGAATATGAACACCCTAAAGACGCCCTTTAAAAGGGAGGAAAGAGAGGAAGAAACCTCAAGTAGAGCAACAGAGGAGGGGAGACCTCTCCCAAGACAGAGGACAGATGTGCGATGGATGTTGTGTGCAGTAGATCACACAACACTAAGAGAGGATGACAGAATTATAGTGAATTATAAGACATATGAAGGGGCCGCAGTAGCTCAGTGGTACAATGCTCCCATCAGGAAATGACAACCTAGGCACCACAGGTTTGATCCCACCGCCGGGTGCCCTTCCAGGCATCCCGCCCCAGATCCTCCACGCCCCACCCTGGTCCATATCCACCCCCAAAACTTTGGACCAATTATGAACACCCCAAAAACGGACCCTTATGAACAGCCCAGGACCCGAGCCGGTAGTGCAGTCGTGATTTCAACCCCTGCCCCCTGGCTTTGGCAGAACTGTAACTTGGACACATGTAAGGGATACAATGACAACCACCACCGCATGGCACTTTTCACATTAGATCCCCTGACAAGGGATCTCCTCCAAACAGGATTCCACCCAGAATAAGAGAGCACTTCGAACACGCTACAAACCACTCCTTTTTAGCTAAGTAGCTGAAAGCAGGCTGCCGCGAGCTGATTCGGGGCAAGCCTGAACAATACTAAGAAGTGATTACGATTAAAAGCCAGCCGTGGCTGCTATTTCAGGTGAGCGGGGTCTGTTCTATAAGAGGAAAGAGGATTAGAGGTGTCTATATGTGGTGTTCTGATGTGACGGGGCACTGTTTCTATCCGTCTACTGCTATATGTAGCTCCATGGGTCTGGATTGAACTAAATGGATCAGGGATTGTCCCTGATCCTACACCATGTGGCATGGAGGTCCTCCTTTGACAAGCTTGTTTGCTAACACTGCGATCGGAGAGGTGAATCAGGTCATCTGGACACAATGCCTAGGAGGAGACATTTTTCATCACTCATCCAAGTGAGAGCTCCGGTCTCAGCGGATGGCCCGCTGAGCCCGGAGGTCCAGATGAGCCGATTCTCCTCTCTGTCATCGCCTTACCTGGATTGGTGAGCAAACATAATAAATAAACTAACTTTTAGCCCCGCCCCCCACGGTTTATTTTGATTCTTATAGTCACAAAATCAATGCAGATAGAGTCAGTGCATGTAAGATGTACATCTGCTATTTAGATTAGACAATACACACGTACAAATTTTTTTTAAAAGCATCAATAAAGAAGGACAACATTATAAACATGTTTTTGATTTTTGTGATGTCTGTCCATCCATCCATCCATCCATCCTCTATCCATCCATCCATCCATCCATCATCCATCCATCCATCCATCGTCAAACGCTTATCCGAGGTGGTGTTGCAGAGTCCTGCCGGAGTCTATCTCAGCACTCATCAGGGAAAAGGCAGGAGAACACCCTGGACAGATCCTCCCTCCATCACAGAACTAGAGCAACAAGGGGTTTGGTATCTCCTTCAAGGACACATCAACAACCTTTCTGAAGGAACCGGGAGTCAAACCACCAATCTTCTAATTACAGGACAACTGCCCTCCTTCCTCTGCTGTTCTGCCCCTACCTGTGGATATCGTGGAATCAAAGTAAATCACATTTTGTTCTCTGTGGAGCAGCGAAGGCCCAACATGGCGGATGGGCTCCATCTTACGATGCATCCTTTGCAATGGGACTACTGCACATGTGCGTAGTGTGATGTTGATTCTGAGACAACATTAGCTTCGGCCTTACTCTGCAGTCCGTCTTAATCCCCCATGAGGGTCAAATGTGAGGCACATGCTGCCAAGCGGCACCATGGAGCGGCACCATGTAGAAATGGCTCCAGGGAGTTGAGGACTAAAGGGGACCTGTGCTAAAGAGGGAAAGTGAAGCTAAAATCTGACAGCTCCAGAGCCTCACTTGCACATCCGGCAGTGCAAAGCGTACAGAGACACGCCTTAACCTGTAGAACCACTGCTGCCCTGGAGGGAGACGGAGGAAGAGGAGAGGTGGATGAAAGCTGCACACCACCGGTGTCTTGATCTTACTATTACCATCTAAGGTTTTGTGTATGAAACCGCAAG
>OMLC01057193.1:0-21549 GCA_900302585.1 Regalecus glesne
TGAACACAACAAGCAAACAAAGAAAAATGAGCAAGAAAAGAACTTGCAGGAGTCCCTGAATTATTACACTTCAACCACCACCACCCCCACACACACACACACACAAAGTCCGATGCACAGACGCATGTTGTGTAGGGCCAGGAAGATGAGGGGTTTCCTTAAGGCTGGTATGAAGGACAACTCTTGAACCATGACCCCATGTGGCTTATTCCCACATTCCTGACATCTAAAATCACCTGTTTTCAACAACCCTTCCCCACCACTGCTCATCTGGATGCCTTGTAATGTCAATACCGCTGGTTGTTGTTCCAGACTGACAGTGTCTCAACTTGCTTCACTCCACATCATGTAAAGCTTGTGTTTCAAGTTCAACTTCTGCACTGCCACTATGCAAAGCTGGACAACCTATCGATCTAACAGCCACACTGCGATGAGAAGCTAGATAAAGAAACATCCTGATTAAACTTAAACATCATTCCCTCCTCTTAAAGGCTGCATTACAGTAAGGCGGGACATTTATTCTGCAGTGATTAAACCGTTCTAGTGAAGTGAAATAAATAATGAATGCTTCCACCTCTTCGTCCATCACGTCCACATTATTAACCATGGATAGAAGAAGACTTCAACAGCAACTCATGAGGGATGCGGTAAGGCATACAGACCATCACAGATTACGACAGAAAAAAACAACACACAGCAAACACCAACCAACAACACTACCAACCTTGCAGTAGAACTTCACGACTTCTCTGCTTGGTTTGACACATATAATCACCAACCTCCAGTCGCTTTCAAACTGCTGGGAGTCCCACAGACCCTTGTTCTACACCATTCTGAGGTCTCACCAAACAGTCTCATACTTTAAGACTAGGAAAGCACACACCCTTATCCTCCACACTCACCCTGAGCACCGGCATCCCCCAGGGCTGTGTGCTGAGCCCTCTCCTTTATATATGGTTCACACATGACTATCAATCCATCCATAACTCAAACACTCGTTAAGTATCCAGATGATATGCCAGTCATTGGGCTCATATCAGACAATGATGAAGCCACAAACAGGGAGGAGGTTCAGAGTCTGACCATGTGGTGTGCTAACAACAACTTGGTCTTAAACATCAAAAACAACAAGATTATCATGGACTTAAGGATCTTAAAGAAGACCACATACAGTCCTGTCCACATCATCACAGGAAGTAGAGACTCCCCAGATTCAAGATCCTTGGAGCCACCATCACAGAGGACTTCCTCTGAGCTGAAAACAGCTCAGCAGTGGTGGGTAAAGCACAATTCTTTTATTTTCTGAGGAGACTAAGGGGAGCATACACCCCTAAAAAAGCTGCTTGTCAACTTATAGATGTCCCAGAGAGGGCTTACTAACAAACTGCAAGATAACCTGGTACAGGAGAAGAAAAAAAAAGCTGACAAAAAAGTCCTCCAGCATGTTGTGAAAACGGCACAGGACACTGTTGGCATCAAGTTGACATCACTAGAACAGCTTCACATCATTTGCTATGTGAGGAACACTAAGAACATCAAAACAGACATTCCACACCCTGGACACCGTCTGCTTCAGCTCTTCTCATCAGGTAGGAGCTTCTGATCAATCTGCACATAAACGAATGGACTGAAAAACATCTTCTGTCCAAATGCTGTGGCCCTTAGGATCTCAGACATCACCTCAGTCTGAGACCGAGGTGCTGCCAGCACCGGTTACAATGTGGAACATTTGTAATATTTACTCATATATCACTTTAAGCCACTACATCTGTCCTCCACACCCTTACTGCAGTTTTACTGATGATGCTTTTGCACCTCATAGATGTTATTGCATTTCATCGCCAACTTCGCCGTATATATTTCCTACACACACACACACACACACACACACACACACACTACATTAAGTTCTTGAATCCAATGAGCTTTTCTCCACATTACATTGTGTGTAATATCTTATGAAAACACCAATGGTTGTCCCTAAAATTTTCAGTCAAAAGTGACAGTTTATTTTGTCAATATCTTCCAGCTTTACAACCATGGTGATAGAACTGGTTCATGTCCGTATGCTATCTTGCTCTTGCGTTATGATTATTTCAGTTTCCTGATGCCATTTGCATGACTAACTACACAGCATTGTTTATTTTTTCGGGTTTGGAGGTGCTGTGTGGGCTAAGCTAAATTATGCAATCCATGTACATAGTAGAGCCCCTCCATTTTGTTCAGTTCAGTCGCACTTTAGCAAGAGCTAGAAAAACTCCTATTCTACATGGTGCCCAGTGACTACTTTTACAAATCAGGTATGTAGACAATCCTAAGGGTGAAATTAATATATGACAGTCAACAGTTGGCTGTGTTGCAGCCACTTTTCAGAGTGCATCCCAGGATTACACATCATACCGTTACACTGGCTGTCAAGAGGGATGCCATCAAAAAATAGTGACTAATGTTGGAATGAGGCTCTCCTTATGTAATCTACAATTCTACTGCCAAGGATTTACAATCAGACTACTTTTAGTTGAAAGTTGTTCAAATAAAGCTTCAGATTTGTGTGTGTGTGTGTGTTTCTCTAAGAGCTGGACTGACATCATGAAGCCACATTGACATAAATATAAGGTCTGGTATGTGGTGCCGGTCCTGCTCATCCACGACTCTGGGTGCCAAGGATGACGGCATTGTTGCTCCTGGTTCAGCTTAGTTCCTGCCTAACCTGACACACCCTTTCTAGAGCACAGGGCCCCCTAAAGGAGACAGGAACTACTTACTTTAAGGAATAAAATGAAAAAGATATGCAATTTTCAATACATTCCTATATTCAGCCTCAGCTGGGAAACATTTGAATTGATTTCTCCTTACAGCCTGCTACAAGCAACAATCAAATTGTGCAGACATGCGTGGCTCCTCCTTGCCTTATGGGTCAGAACCAGAATCAATTCATTGACCCTGTAGGTTTTAACCAAATGGAATTTGACTTTGGTTTAATGACTCTCACAGATACTTCACATAGAATGACAACCCAACAACCTGATGGAGAAGACATGAGAGTGGATGAGAGACAAAACAAAACAAAAGTTAAAGGGCCCTGGTATATTTAGGGCAAGAAAATGTTGCTGTTTTAAGAGAGTTGATTCCGTTAGGAGTCAGTTGTGAGAGCCAGCTTTACAGTCAAGATGATTTAGGATCAATACCACCACTATTTACATTTAAGGGTGGGGGCACAATGATGCTTGGTTAATGTTTTTAGGAATGAGTAACCCATCGTTGTTCCAATGGCTGTTGTGCAGAATTAAATGTCATTGATCTTTGACCCCAATTACTGGCTCAGTTGTCATGGTGACATCATAGAACATTCTTATTCCAGTGGCAACATCACCATCATATGTTTGTAATTGAGGGTCATGCTTTATTTGAAAGTGTAATAAATGCCACGTTAATGCAGCTATATCCAGCTGAACAAGGATGAGATTCTGACTGGGTTTTTCCCTCCTTGTGTTGAGCTCCCTTCTATGTGAATTTGTGGTCTGCATATCTTCCATCTTCAGAAGCACTGATGTTAAAGAATCCACACAAAAAGGCACATCTATCTCCTGGTTTCCTGTTTCCATCTTTACAGAACAATGAACTGAAGCTTGGCAACCCCTTCCATGTCACCGATGCATGTCTTCTGTTTTCATTATTATTTTTGTGGCATCAATGATTGGACGATCGTACATTACTGAACTAGTGTAGAAAAACAACAACTCAAGATGTTAAGTATTCAACCACAGAAACATTAGGGGTGAGACCATCATGACACACATAAAGACAGTTTGTATTCGTTTAGATGTAATGCCATACCCAAGCAAGTAATATTAGCAATGTTAGCATAGCACATTACTAGCAGTATTAGCGAGTTAAAAAGAGTGATGGTATGGGGGGATGTTGATGACATTGAAGAAATAATAAAGAACGGCATAGAGTGTGGACAGAACAGATCACTTTTCTCTCCAATGTTTAAATAAAAAGGCTCTGATCAGTAAGAATATTTGGACTTTTTTTCTTTGGAGTAAGTTTTATCCCTGAAGGCAAATCCCCCACAAGAAGGTCAGTCTGGGATGCCTCAAATGTCTTTATCATGAAGCACATTACCATGATGCTTACTGAGGGTTGAGCCACAGCCTTCCAGCCTTCCAAGAGGAAGTCTTCCTGCTAAATAGTAGGTCTGTGAACTGGCAGGCTCTTCCTGGTTTGATATGATGATGCTATTTTTGTGCCAACTGGACACGTATCGGAATTTTTCGAACATCGTGATATTATAAATATCCTGGTAAGACGATTACATTTTTCAAGGCGTAATTCTCTTTTATGTGTAGTAAAATGTGAAAACTGATATAATTCAGAGAGTACAACAAATTTAAACCACGAGTATGCTTCCCAATGTAGACATTCAAGCTTAAACACTCAAATGTAAAAATCGTTCCATCAAACCTCTACGTGGCATCTGCGATTTGGGGGAAATGTGATGTTAAAATCTTACTTAGCAATTTTGCACTGAACTTATTTTTGTGCTTTCCATCCACTTTCTACGGGTGACCGGAGAGTGAAGGAATACATAATACAGTACCCCATAGGTGAGCTAAATGGTGGGAATTAACCTAATATAATTCTGCCTCTGGTCCTACTGACACAGGCCTTGAAATCTCCAGAGACCTTCGTCAGCCTACTGCTTTGTGTTTTAGCTCATGGCTGTTTCTTCACCATGTCTGACAACCCCATCTGCGTACTTTCCTCAGTCTGTGCTCTCATCTGTGCGATTTGTGCAATGTGTGTGTGGGTCTGCCTGCTGTATAAATGCTGTGCTTTCCAGGGTGATGGGACACTTGATTAGTGATGATGCATGTACAATGCTGATCTACAGTGACTTTTGTTTGAAGATAGCTCACTAGCTTTTGTTGCACACAGTGCTTCACAATACATACTTTCTTTCTTATAGCTATTACGCACTTCTCATTGGGTAATTTATTGCTAAATCTGTTGCTGGATGGTCTTCTGTGCCAACTCGGCACATATTGGATTGCATACCTCTCCGTCTTGGAGGAACGCTTCCTGCTCTGAAGCGTTTCATCTTCTTTCTCACATTTGTTTTTTGCAGAAAAGTTTTTTTATTCCTGTAGAGATTTTCCAGGTCTGAATCAAGGATTGATGGATAAAGGGTATCATTCATCCTTGTTTTTACTACATCTATCTACAAAGTAGATGTAACGTCCTGTAAAGACTGTAGCTGGGATTAAGAGCTACAAGAATGGATTTGACTAAATACAGGTCGTTATTTTTCTACTATGGGCAAAACCTAAACCCCGATGACATGACTGCAGATCCAGGATCCCATCCAGAGATAAAGGATGCCATTATACCCGATTTTGTAATCTAGGAATTTACAAAAACATGACGAGACGGTGAGGCATTTTTCTCCCCATCTGATCATGTTTGGCATGTTCTTACAGTAATCCACCATTTATTAGTCAGTATTTGTGAATCAGATTTTATCTCGTATTTCATTTTGAATGCTACACAGTTCAAAACGTGCATCTCCTGCAGTCAGAGCCTGAAGTCCCTGTATTTGCATGGGTATTAAATATCTCTAGTTATCTTTACTGAAGCCTGCCTACTTAAATGAGCACTCTTGGCTTACTTTGGGATCTCTTCGTGATATGCATAGGGGTCTTTAAACTTTTTTTTAAATCCCCCAAACACCCCTCTGAATTATCTAAATCTTATATTCACTGGACACGGTCTGAATCTGTCCACCTATGACCAGCAAGTTTTACCTGAAATCTAATCTGATTTGAGGGATGATAATCTGATAAGGGATGCTTCTGAAAAAAAAATAAGAATGTAATGCCAGAGATTACTCAGCAGATCTACCCCGGGTGGGAGGCTAATCCACAAGATGAGGTTGGAATCAGGAAACTCATTTCATCAACCAACTGAAGACTGAAAGGAGGTTTGCACTATTACGGACCCATACCAGCATCAGCTTCTCTTTTATTTTTTAACTCCAGACTGAAGCTCCCAGATGAACAAACGCCTGCCAATCATATTCTGAATTTGAATTAATTTACCTGCTTAAGCTAATGAATGCAAACATCTCAATCTGACGAGACCAAGGAGATGCCACCACTGGTTACATGCAATATTTACTCATGTCAGTTTAAACCACTTCATCTGTCCACTGCACCCTTACTGCATTTTTGATGGTGATGTTTTTGCACCACATAGGTTGTATTGTACTTTATTGCTAGCTGTACTTTACATTTTTCATATTTTCTTATTTATTGTTTAGACTCTGTACTTTCTCATCGCTGATTTTTATATTTCTTATCTCTTCTCTGTCTTTTTATTCCCTGTATGCACTATTTGAGGCTGACACGACTAATTTTGTTGTGCTTGCATGATGGGGAAAATGTTTGTGAGGGATGTTTTTTGCCGTTTTTTTATGCTGTTTAGTCGAGTAGAGAAAATAGATTTCTTTAGAACAAACATCATGGGAAAAATAACAATGATGACATTTAGTATACCTTGATTAAAGACATCTTGTGATTGATTTATACAATTATTGGTTTAATATGTGGGAGACGGACATAATGAAGTGGCGTTGTGTGTCCCCGGTCTGCAGACACACGTGTCAGAAAACATGCAAGGAGAGACTAATGCCAGGCGGCCTGTGGTTATAGCGGGCAGACGATCAATATGCCCGATTCATAGTCCCAAAGCTATGGTCCCCTCTAAATATAGGTCACTTTACAGCAATGCACAGTCCAGCATGGATATCACATGACCTACGTCTGGCACTTGCATGAAGCCTCCATTGCTTCAAAACAATACAAGCAAATGTTGGGCTGCATTGGTTCAACAATGTAAATCTTCCTGAAGGGCAGCTGACTAATAGCACTTCATTTTCAGGTGTGACTCATCTACTGTAGGGGCGGCATGGCTCAGTGGGCAGAGCGGTCACCTGGTGATAGGAAGGTTGCAGGTTCGACCCCCGGTCCTGCAGAGAAGCGTGTCGGGGTGTCCTTGAGCAAGATCCCGTTCCCCTAACTACTCTGCCCTGTGATAGACTGGCGACCTATACAGGACGTACCCCGCCTTTCACCCAATGAGAACGGAGATAGGCTCCAGTTGCCCCGCGACCCGATTTCGGATAAGCTGTTGACGATGGATGGATGGATGGACTTATCTACTGTTATGTTTCACATCTTTGTATATGTATACTACAGCCACTAAGAACTAGAATAAAAAGGCATTTAAGTCACTTAGAAATGACCACCAACAAGTCAAAGGTAGCTCTAGGAAAACAGAGGTGCTACTGAGATGAGCTGTAAACAGGACTTGAAGTTTTTTCTTAACCTTGTTAGATGAGAAAAGACTTTACCCCCCACTTTGATATTGTCAATATGGATGAGATGGACATGATGGTTCCGAGCCAATTGTGGGTCGGATAGAAGGTATGACTGTATTTCCCAGGGTCGTTATACAGGGTCCCAAAGGCCAGGAATAACAGGAAGATAGAATATGAGGTGAGTGTGATGCTGATGATAGAGGGACGGACTCCTGTTTGTCACAGACTCATTAAAGAAATTCAGATGATCTCATCCATGCATAAATCTGTCTGTACACGGTCTTAATTTATCTATACTAAGCTTTAGTTCCATCTAATTAAACAATTACATGACTCACACTTTATATTGTCCTTCAGTAAGTTTATAGTTCACCTAACTTTAGCTCTGGCGTGCATCACCTCCAGAGAGACCGTGTCCTCTGACTATTTCAGGAGGCGGGCACTTCTTCAGTGGCCTGACAGTAAATGCTTTAGTAAAGGTTGCAGGGGTGCACAGTACGTTTAGTACTGTGTTTTCCATGTATGTTTTTACTGGGGACATGGACATATGCTCTTTGGCATTTGTTTTGATATAGATGTAGCTACATGGAGTAGGTTCTCTGCTTCATACAGAAGAGCGTTTTATCCTTCGTATACAACTGATACCCACATTGAATGCTGAAGACTTTGTAAAAACGGCTCTCTAGGTATTGCATCAGCCATCCATCCATTGTCAACCATTTACCCAAAGTTGGGTCACGGGGGAACTGGAGCCTATCTCGGTGTTCATTGGACAAAAGCAGGGACACACCCTGGTTAGGTCTCTAGTCCATCACAGGGCAGAACAGTTACATGAAGAGTGTAACTTGCTCAAGGAAACTTTTATACACTTCTCTGCATGTGCTCAAATTGAACCTGCAACCTTCCAATCATCACTCTACCTACTGACCTATCCCATCCTTGGAATGCATCTTCCATCCATCGCCAACCACTTTATATATATGTGTGTGTGTGTGTGTGTGTATGTGTGTAATTATGAGTTGGAGACATGCTCACAAATCCCAGACTAGAACAAATGATGTCACTGAAGGTTAAAGTCTGCAATAACACTAAAGAGAGTAATTGATTCATGTATTTTACCAGAGAACCCTAGAAATATATCAAAACACCTTCAATAATGTGTTGACTTTAAAATTAGACTCTTACTTTGTTCTTTTCCCATTATAATTTTTACAAATCTTTAAAAGGGGTCCAACTTTGTGACATTTACAATTATGAATGAAGCAACCAACACACGAATGTCAGTTACAAACTCACTTTTAACAAAATCATCTGGACAACATTTAATGGGAAAAAAAGGTTCATCCTCGTACAAGTGACCTCTTCAGTCTCAATTGACTGGAGGCATCTCCACCCTTATACATAATACAGTGCAATTTGCATATGAAACTGATCATATCGTATACAATGGTGGAAATATCGGCTGTCATTTGAGATTGATGAGGTCACTTGTATGAGTGATGAAATGTTCCAGCAACTAAATAGTGTGTCAATATGAACTGATTCTACTCTCTATGATTTCCTTGCCTGGATTATTGAGTATGTATAAAGAAAAGCCAGCTTTGTGTTACTGAACTAGTCACAATAGGATATAGCTGCATGCCTTATAACATGCACTGCATCAAAGCAAAGGGTGTGCATAAAATACTGCTGAAAATTCTTTCAGGATTTAAAAAATTAAGAACGGTTACTAAATGACAATCAGAGACACGGTTCCCATAGCTGCTCTGCCCTGTGATGGCCTGGCAACCTGTCCAGGGTTTTTCCCTCCTTTCAATCAATAAGTGCTGAGGTAGGCTTGAGTTCCCCCATGACCTGATTTTAGATAAGAAGTTGACAATGGATGGATGGATGATAATCAGATGGTGTAAATTCAAAGAACAAAGTTCAGTAAATGAGCATTGCTTATCAGTACTGTCCTGGTGTTACCAATGAAATTCGGTTTGTTCCATTTTGTTGTAAGGTCAAGAGTTCTAAAATACCAATAAATAAAACATTGTACACACACATCTATGAACGTCATTAAAGAATATGCGGAGTTTAAACTGCAAATGGGAGACCTGAAGAAGCAAGTGTCAAAAGTAACATGTCTCTGTGAAATCAACTTTAAAGCAAAGTACAAAGACTGGAAACTGGGTAACAACTAGCCTGAGTCTATCCAAATAAAACAAGCCTTCTAGCCCCTCCACATTTCACCATTTAACCCATTATACCTTGTTTGATTAATCTATATGATTATATATAGTGAACCTATACTCTACACAAGAAAATAGTAACCAAATGAAACAAATGTAAAATTAGACATTTATATTTCATTAGATGTCGAACCTTCTCTACACAATCTGAGATGTGAACACATGGCATTTGTAAACTTTCCACCATACAGCCAATCATAACAAGTAAATCCTCCATAAATGCGGGACCTCGAGCAGAAACCTGAGCAAATTTGGCGCACCTACACTGCTCCAGGCAAAAAATAAAATAAAAGCTAAAGCAGATTGTGTACTTGGTAACTCCAAAGGGTACTTTTCTTGGGTGAATTCTAGGACATTTGTTCTGACCAAGCGCGTGTATTCATTCATGTGTGTATTTCTTGGCTCGCCCTATTCAAAGTCCAATCCTACAGGTAATGATAAACCTTGATATTAAAACTGAACAATTATTCAACACTAACATGTATCATCTTCAATTGGGATTGTATCAGAAAGACATTTGGATCTTATCATATTATGAAATATGATTTTGTTGTCTAACTTGAATGATAATCCATGACTTAAAAATTTCTCACAAAATGAGGTCTGAATTTTTTTTTGCTTTTCTCTCCCTGAAAACTAGCTTTGGTTTGATATTGTGATTTACAAAAACAGACCGATCAATGTGATGAGCCTTAGATGAACTCCTAAATGTAGTATTTATACATATATGAAAGGGATAATGGCTTCACCCATTAATTCGACCACATTAATTCCTGATAATGGACACTTTAAAAGGCATTATCGTGCGTATACTGTCGTCACTTGCCAAAGGAAAAAGCAGTAAGTCCATTGATTTATGTTTCCATGTGTTCTACAACCAAAATCTCATTTTTTTCACAAGCCATAACATGGACTAAAGATGAACAGACTGAAGATGTCAACTGTTTGGATGACAAAATGTTTCTGAATAAACTTCTTATCCAGTTGAACCCATTCACCTTTATGTGTAAGCCATAACGTAGTTTCCCTGGTAACACCTGACTAACATCTGGAACAATCTTTACCATTCCATAAGGTTAGAAAAAGCTTTATTCATTTGTCATTGTATATCCATGGAACAAAATGTGTTCTCTGCATTTAACTCATCCTATTGTATAGGAGTAGTGAGCAGCTGTAGCCTCCCAGGAGCAACCCCACCTCTTATACTTATTGCCTTGCTAAGGGGCACAGGCAGGAGGAAACTGGAGGACCCAGAGAAAACTCGCACAGACACGGGTAGACCATGCAAACTCCACAAAGAAAGGAATCAAACCCAGGATCTTCTTGCTGTGAGGAGTATTTTTAACAACTCCAGTAATGGGGAAAAACCTTAAATAAAACTTGGCCACAGGAGATATTTCTAGTCTGCTCAGTTCGTACAACCATTTGGCTCCCCTATGTTCCAAAAAACTAATGTTAGCGACTAATTAGCAAGATTTGAAGTCAATAACACTGTGTACAGTTGACAAAGAGCAAATATAACTTGACAGTACGTGTTAAACAGCAAGACTAGCTAGCTATCCAGCCATGCCACTGTCCCCCAAATCAATATCAAGATTCCACGACCAAATGATAGACCATGTGTGCTTTTGGCCATAACAACAATTATACATTATAATAAACTGTCAGCAGAGCCTTTGACTGTGCCCCAGTTGCACTTTCAGATGATTAGTGGCTTGATCCCTAATGCCTTCAGAAAGTGTGTTGAAGTGTCTTTGAGAAAGACACTGAACCCCCTAACGGTTCAGGCCCCGAGATGGAATGGCGACTAGTCTGAGGTGTTTAAGTGCCTTTCACCCCATGGGTGACGGGATAGGCTCCAGCATGACTCCGCAACCTGACTTTGGATAAGCAGTTGATGATGGATGGATGGTTCATTTAGAGCAGTGAATAGTTTCATTGGAACAACTTAGAAGCTGTCCATGCAGCCAATCAGAATCAACTATATCATGCTTAACACCCTATGATTATCATGGAGGTTTTTTTGCCCACATCACCATGTACTACTTAACATGGAGGCCTCTAAACAAGGAATCCACTGACCTAATGAAAAAAACATTAACCTGGTCAGACACTGCAAGCCTATACTACAAATAGGTATCCTCACCTGGTTTAGCACAAGATCAGATAATGACCTGTATTCTGGCTTAAATCTTTTTTTTCATAAATGCTCGTACTTAAATACGCCTTTCAACCATTCACTTAACTTCACAGTATTACATTTTGGAGACGTTCAACCTCTGTTCTGTTGAATTTCCAAGCTAAAAATCAACACTTTTCACACCACTGCAGTTCTAACGCAGTGGTGTTGATCCAAGTTGGAGTCGTACTTCAAGCCACATCACTCTCTCTGCTACATCAGGGAACTGAATGTGATAAGTACACTCACTCAAAACTCAGTGGGTGCATTCAAGAGGGAGCACTGGTGTGTTTTGGGGAAATGTCGAAGTAGTACTTAAAAACCAGAGTAACTCGGTATTGGAGTAAGAGGTGCCGAGTGTTTGACTCGTGTCTCCAGTCATTGGGGATATGGAGCAGAGGACTCATTCAACAGGACATGGTACGTGTCACACAACGTCAGGGCGCAACATGCAAGAAATGCGTGTGGCTCTCTGGATAACGTCAGTGCTATGGTAGCCTACTTAACACTACCCACACAAACACACACACACACATACACACTTCTCTACGTTAGCTAATCCGTTTGCAGAGTACACAAAACCACGAAACTGTTTACCTTGGAGCTGTGCTGACAGAGACTCCTGGTGTTGTTGGTACTTGAGGGCCATGGCCTCAGTCCTCCTCAGCTGTTTGTGCATCTCGTATGAAACCATGCCGCCGTATATCATCCCGCAGACCACCGTGACCAGTAAGAGTGACTGGAAAATCCTCCGCTGCCTCCGTGAGCACACTCCGTTTCCCATGGTGGACCCCCGCTCCCCTCCCCGCCGTCCGTACGGGCCAGCGAAGTCCTGTCCGAAGCTCCTTCCGAAGCCCGGTCCGCCTCCGCTCCGGGAAACTTCCAGGCAACTTTTTGGAGGGGTTTTACCCCAAAAAAGAGCACTCTCTGAGTCCGTCTGTCTCTCTCCCCTCTCTCTCCCCTCTCTCCCCCTCCTCCCTCTTCGGCACGGTTCCGTTTAAAACTCCACTCAAGAGCCGGGACTGAGCGGTACACTGTGTCACAGCATAGTCACATTCACACATCAATACACCCCACCCACCCCCACTCTCACACACAGTCAGACACACACACACACACACACACACACACACAGTCGGACAGACACACTCACAGTCAGACAGACACACTCGCAGTAAGACAGACAGTCAGACAAACAACTTCAAAGGCGCTGCTTAGCTAGTCTTGCTTTACCACGCGCGCGCCCATCAAACTCCGACTGTTCGGTGAAAAGCAGCTCAGACCGCGGCGGCGCGCATCGGGAACGCGCATTCCTGCTCCCAGTCTCACGTAGCTAACGCAGCTTTGGACAAATGCGGGAACTTCGCGGGAGAGAGAGAGAGAGAGAGAGAGAGAGAGAGAGAGGGGGGGGCTCCTAATTCCCTGATGGGGCCCCCGTGTGACCACCTTAAACTTCAGTTTACGTGTCACTCTTAAACCGCTGCGAGTCATGTAACAGCGAAACCTAAAGGAAGTCCCTCCTCCATGAGAGAGACCGAATTTCCCTACTCCCGCCCTCACAGGAACAGATTTTACCAATTGGCCACCACAAAGTTCCGTCAAAAGAGAAGTGGGAATGTGAGTGTGCCCCATCGGGACGTGGTAGGGGTATTGGAGGCCGTCCTGGCTATTACCAGTCTCCCCGGTATGAAATACCGGTTGATCTTTACGTTGTTGGGCACTGATACTCAAACCGTAAGCCGCCTGTGGTTCATTGATCTTCCTTTAGTCCACAGATGCCCAACTCTCCGCCCGTCTCTCAATATTTACGGATGTGCACTTGGGCAGACTTCGCCCAGCTTTTTTTCAGTGGTGGCTGTTCGTCATAAGGCTCTTTTCCACGGGACACAACTGCATAAGTTATTATGCATGGTGTCTACCTTAAGCTCCAAGTCTGAACTTGTGCCACGACAGGACATCGTAAAAGAAACTGGACAGTCTACCTGCCCAAGTGCAGGTAGACTGTCTATCTCTCTCTCTCTCTCCGTACGTATGGCATGGTTGCTATGGTGACACGATGGCGCAGCAACGTAATCACGCCTCTGAACCTCTAATTGCTAATCGCTTGCAGCCATACTCTAAATTATGATGGCTTGGTTGAGGAACAGACTGCTTCTGAAATGCATCTGTCTAAAATTCATGTGATCATACCAATAGGGCTCCCAAGATGGACATGTTTGACTACCACTATCATCACATATGGAAGTACAAGGTGTTTTTATTTCCCAAAAAGCAGAGACAAACGCTTTAGGATGCGTTTTAGCAATAACATATTGCACTTTATTGAAGTATTTCTTTATACATAAGAACAGGATTTAGCACGAAGAGAACACCCGGACGACATTCGTAATGAACAGACACTGGCATGGAGATCCTAGTAGAAGAATGTCATCCAAATCATACAGTAAAATGCACCAAAATAGTAAAATAGCAAGGTAACACACAAGGTCTTTTTGGAATATAAATTAATAATATAGAACAACTATCTCACCAATGAAGTAAATAAAATAACAAAATTAACACAATCTCATAAATAAACTTTTCCTGTGGAATGAAAAAACCCTACATTTTACCATCCCTTAGAAGTACATCAACTCATCTTGTATCAGTAAAAGGACTGGCGAAGCACAAACAACTTGGTTAGAGGCAGTGTTGAAATTAGAAGAAAATAAATGTGCTTTTGTGGATTTTAAAATGATACAAAATAGCTTTTTGTCTCTTTAGATGGACTTAAATTGTAAATACACTGAACTCACTTTCCCTTCCAAAAGAACAAGGTCAAAATGAAAATAATGTGACGTTTCCTTGGCTGGTTGAGTTATAATGCTAGACCAAAGCCTGGACAACACATGCATTATTGTCTTGATAATCTATGGAGCCTTAATGATCCTACTTGTTTCATAAGTAGGGATGACATAGCTCAGTGGGTAGAGTGGTTGTCTGGCAATTCAAAGGTTTGCAGGTTCGATCCCTGGTCCTGCAGAAAGCATTTTGAGGTGTCCTAGAGTAAGACACTGAAACCCTAACTGCTCCCCAAGCACCATATGGTGGCAGTTTACTGCCATATAATATAACATATATAATATAATAGGATGGGTTAAAATGCAGAGAATTCCAAATATCCCCTTCTGGGACTGATAAGGGAATTTAAAAAAGTATGCCCGCTGAGTATTTTATGACCAAAAAAAAAGGACAGTTTTTAACTTGTCACGCTTATTCCCTGTATTGTCAGGGTGGACACAGCCCAGATACCCTTAGTGACACCCCGCGGTGGGATTGAACTTGCAACACCTGACTTGTCATTGTCTGACACATGCGCTCTACCACTAAACAACCACAGCCCCCTGGAGTATTTTATGATGCCTTTCACATGTTAAATGGGATTAGGTTGGACTTTAGCTTAACTACCACGTCAAGTGTGAGGACAATCGTGAGGACATTGGAAGATGTAATCAAGCACACCTACATCAGCAGGTGCGTCATAGTTAAATTCATCCAACTGAGCAGGTTGACCGGTTACACAAATACAAACGTGAGCCAAACAGTAAACCTTTAATAAATTGTTTCTTTTGCACAAGCTGCATAACGCACGGGACAGCTGTTGTTCTTGGTCTGGTCTTACTGGCTCTACGAACACCTTGTGTGGCTCTGTAGAGCACATCAAGCATCATGTTAAGTAAAAGTGCTTCACGAATAAACATGTCTTGACCTGAGCATCTGCTCTATAACAGAGGGCAAACATATAAATAAATCATCGACACAAAATGAAATAAAAATATACATGATGGTGCAAAGTTTTAACCCTATCAATTTGATCGAACAAGGCTTCGATGACTACTCATGCTCATTCCATTCACATATCCATCCATCCATCCATCCATCTATTCGTTCAACCACATATATTAACTGTAATGCTTTAAAAAAAAGTAATGTTAAGAGAGTTAACAAGATCAAGTCCATTTACATTTAACAAAAGGCCATTTGAGGATTACTTACTAGTCAACCAGCAGCCCCCTGAGAACACCATTTACCTAGTTAGTGTGCTATGGACCAGAGGTCAGGCTTTCCACCACCCATAGTAGTCAGCAAATGCTGGATTTGGCAAAACCACCAGCAACAGATGAAAAACAAATTGTACCATATCATCTATTACAATGAGAGATAAAGGCACAGACAGAGAGACTTGAAGGCCATAGCGGAGACCAGAGTGGCCTCCCATGACTAAATTTAGCCTCCAAGCATCACCGTAGGATGCTGACAAGTCTCTGGAGACAAATGTGTAATGAAGGGAAAGACAGCGAGGGATATTTGTGAGGGTGACTGAAGGCTAAATCTGAAAACGTTCCCCTCATTCTGTACCCAGTGCTTGGTGAATCCAGGTATACTAAAAATATAATTTATCTACAAATCTCTTTTTAGCAAATATCTCATATCCAAATAATCTCTATGATCTATAATTTGTATTATATTTTAGAATTTTTCAATGGTTGATGGTCTTTCTCACCCAGTAAAAGTGACCATTCCGGCTCAAGATGTCCACTGAAGAACATCAAACAGATCACTCTGTTCTCCAATGTGCAAGATGTCCAAGTTCCTTATATGTGCTACAGCGTTGAGAATTCCTCTTCTTCACACAGTAGAGGCTCTACCTCTGACACTTTGATCAGCGGGCTGTGCTGAGGGGACTTCCTCTTCCTGTACATGATGAACTGAACAGTCACCTGACAAGGTTAAGGCTCTGACAAAACCACTGCGTGGAACAACATACTGATTTTCTGCTTTTTTTGCCCTTGCATTCCTAATTACTCACTTCACACTGGTGGGATTAGGATAAAAAAAAAGATTTTATAAAGACAAGAGACTAAAGATACAATCCTGAAGATTTATATGCAAGCAAATACTCGGATCTGTTCCATCATTGGTGTATTTTAGTAGGTCGCTCATTTAGTAGTTGCTCATTTCCATTGTTACCGTCCGATATAACCTTCCTGGAGGGAAGAAAACCTATTCACCACATTGTGTTTTATACACTCACTTAAGCCTCTAAACTCAGAGGAAAAGGACAAGTTTACAAGAAAAAGCAAAGTCAATTTACTTGTGGCAACCATGAAACCTGTAAAAGCCTGTATAAGACCCTCACTAATAAAATATACTACTTAATCAATAGCCAAAAAATGTGTAAAAGTTTAATTTCGTCTGGCTGTGCAGAAGGTGCTGACACAACAGAACTGGTGACCGTTTCATTTGAAATGGATTTGTGATGTGAACCGCTCAAAAACCAGCTCACCAGTTTACCAGTATCAGATACTTAATGGTAAAAAGCCCACCAGTTAGCCAATCAAAACATAGCATTGAGAGCCATTCAAAATATGTAAAACTCCAGTAAAACCTCTCTGTTGTAATCTTCAATAAGCCTGGAGGTAAAAAAAAAATGGCACTCATAAGCAACTCTGTCTCCATTTACCATGACAGTAGGAATCTTTACTGTCTATTGCTGTGCTCTACTGTGCAGATATAGGAAAGGGAAGCATGTTAGACTACCTCCATAAGCTAAAGCACACAATGACATTACCTCAGGCTTTTGAATAAAAGGATACAAAGAAGTCAAGAACAAGGACTCCCAAGCTTCCAATTAGCCAGGCCAGGTGTTTCATGATGAAGGTATATTTGGAGCCCCTCAGGGCAGGCAGCACCACAATGACGCTCAGCCCATATGTGCCATTGCCCATCATGGCCAAGGCAAACAACAGGTAGGAGGTGCCTTCTGTGGATTGCCTCTGGAACTAGGAGGCATAAGGGTCAAATATGAGTCATGCTTATTGAGAACCAAAAGGCTGATAGATGGTGGTCTTCATGACCTGACATCTTGACCGTTTGCAAGGAGTGTCCTTTCAGATTCCTTAACAGATTTGAGCCTGATCCTTGGACTACCTGGTGTCTAAACCAAAAGCTCAACTGTCCATATATAGCTGCAAAAATTAGGTGTCATCTGCTTTCTATGTCTTGCATTCTGTAGTTGTGCACGAGGGTGAAACGGTTAAATAATGATATTCATTATTAAAATTCACCTTTTCTTTCTTTCCTATATTCTTTAGTAGCGACTATGCAGTTTGGTACAAACAGAGAGAGGATGTGTAATCTGGGAATAATCTTGACGCATGCTGTGAATTAGTGGTATGAAATAAATACAAGCTGTGAGGAGCAGACTATGTCAAGTTTATTTCTATTAATTTCTATTCAGGAAAGTTGAATCAACAAGATTTAAGGACTTTTGCACAATGAGATAAAATAAAGGACATAAGGCAATGTTTAGTGCATCTCTGAGTCATGCAGTTGGGTGTTCGAATACCAGCTGCGGCATTTCCGACCACGGCCAGAGGTCCATAGTTAGTGGGTCATAATTGGCTAAGCCTCGCGTGGGGATAAGGGTAAGGTTGGATAAAGGATTCTAGGTTTGCTAGTGTCCCCTCACATGCTACAGCTTCCTCCTTCCTGTCGACAATCTAGAGGGGCATCAAAGTGACATATCCAGCAATAGGCAACTCGGGGGAATTGGTGGGGAAAAAAGGGGCTTTTACATAGGACAGATGTTCGGCCTCATCGTTAATGACGGAGTTCTTTCCTAATGTACTCTAATCAACCTTATCCTAACCATGTTCAATGGTGCTGAGCGTATTATGGGTTCAGCTGTCGAAATCTGTAAGCGTTGCATTGGAAGATAAAATGGATGAGCTGTCGACTGCTGTTTTAGGTGGACTAGAGCATGTAGGCTTCGACAACACCCATTTTAACGGTAATGAGAAATAGATTAAGATAGGACGAGACGTGTATGTTTATCAATTATAATAGGAAGCAGATGGTTTTCACCATAAGCTTCCAACGACTTGTCTCTCAAATGTGCCGTGCACTGCGATAAATCAAAATGGAAATGTATTAACTTAGTAAGAGACAATGTGTGTATTTTGTGGGTGTGTGTGTCCGGAAATTTCTCTGAGATTCGAAAAAGGAACTTTGTTGATCGTCTCAGCTAAGTAATGGCAGTCAAGCCAATATGCTTCTTGAGTATAATGGCACCATTATTATCTGTCTGGTTTCAATTTGAAGGAACGCTCACAAACACACCAAACAGAAAAACGCACCCATTCAAAAACACATGTGGTCTGCGTTTATTATATATACACTAGGGAGTTTTTACTGACTAACATTTCTTGACCAACATGACAAATTCAGCAAAGACACAGCCAGTTTTTTACAAGTGAACCTCTGAATGCAAACAAAATATTAAACTGCCACTTACGTTTTTATGGAGTTGAGGGACACGCGAAGAGAGGTAGAAGATGGAGGCCACGTAGCCACAGACATAGCCAGTAAGCTCCACTGTATTGGATGTAGTCGGACTCTGGATGACACAGGCACATCGGCCAATGAGAACAATGAGAGGGAAATAATAGCATGTTTTAAAAAAAAGAAATCCCATCCCTCAAGTCGCATGCCTCAGGAAACACTCTAACCCACGCACCTGAACACGGCACATACCTGTGTGTCTAAGCTAGTGCTGTTGTCAGTGATGAGTTTGGGTAGAATGGGGAGGACTAACGTAGCAGAACCACACCACAGGAAGCACAGCCACTTCAACAGAGGACTCTCTGTAGGGAACCCAAAGACACACACAAACGCGCACACACACACACACACACACACACACACACACACAGACATCTTTATAACACCTACAAATGATTACAATCGTATGCATTATAATTTATTCGATCTTACATTCTCATCAAATGGCTTACACTGACTGCACATGTAGAACAGACTTTTTTTGGTAATCATTAGCAATAGAGGGAGTGATAGTTTTAGACTACGGGGTCAACACAATAGTATCCAGCCTTCAAAATACACACAGATCTTATGAAACTCTGTTAAGTCTTAGCATGCGTTATGAGAACCCGCACGATTATTCATTGTTTGTTCTGTCTGAAAACACATATTTGTAAGCCAATATTTGATTAAAATGATGATATTGTGCTCGTCAGATCTATAAATAAAGAAAGGATTCCCTTATCAGTCCCGCAAGGGGAAATTTGGATTTCTCTGCATTTTTGACCCAACCTATTGTATAGGAGCAGTGAGCTGCCAACATATGGCGCTCGGGAGCAGTTAGGGGTTCAGTGTCTTGCTCAAGGACACCTCGACATGCTGTATGCAGGACCGGGGATCGAACCTGCAACCTTCTGATTGCCAGACGACCGCTCTACCAACTGAGCTATGCCGCCCCCAGAGGCCATGGAGAAGACATTTTGGTCGGCACCAAAGTGCTTCTGGAAAACCGCCCAGCACCTCAGAAGAGGGAGATGGGGAACTACCCAAGCTGTAGGTAGTAAGGAGAGGACACAGTTGACCTCAACAGAGGAGGTAATTGGGCAGTGGAAAGAGCACTTTGAGGAACTCTCGAACCCAAATAACCGGCCCTCTTCAACAGGGGCACAGCTGGATGATGGGGAATCAAAATCAATTACCCTGGAAGAAGAAGTCACTTGGGCAGTCCAACAACTCCAGTGGCAAAACCCCGAGAACTGATAAGATCTGTCCGGAAACGCTGCAAATATGGGTCTGGTGTTTACCATTATAGTAATCCAATTCCTTCAATTTATTTATAGTCAAAGTTTGGATTCCAGCATTATTGTTTCATGACTTTAAGCCTGCAGTGACCACAATATGTCCACTAGGTGATGCTATTTCTCTTCCTAGCCATTTGACAGACAGCAAGAACAAAATCAACTTTATTGGCCAATCAATAATAATCAATCAATAACACAATCAGTTTGACCGGCCCACAGCAGCTTCTAGCACTTGTAGATATCACTCACACAAAGCAAGAAACCAAACACATTAAAAAATACAACGCCAACAGGTTTGAATAACACTGAATAAACGAATGCAGAAGAGTGCCAAAGAGCACTGGACCGAGGCCGCCATGATAGTGCAATCTTGATGAAACCAATAAGCGTTATTCAAAATCCATCTTCTTTTCAGTTTAAAATTCTATTTTTTATCATTTTACCATGAACATTTCCCCTCTCTCTCTCTTTTTCTTCATCTATCCATATGCATACGAGTGATCAAAAAATAATTAAATAAATCATGGAGTGGGTGGAGAAGAGTGTCAGGGGGGGATGTGTGACAGAAGGGTACCAGCAAGACTGAAACTGAAGGTCTACAGATGGTGGTGAGACCAGTTATGTTGTCTGGTATGGAGACAGTACCACTGACAGACAGACAGGAGGTGGAGACAGGAGTACAGACAGGAGGTGAAGATGCTGAGATTTACATTGGGAGTGATGAAGAAGGACCAGATCAGGAACCAGTATATCAGAGGAACAGCTCAGGGTGGAGGGTTTGGAGACAAAGCCAGAGAGACCAGACTGAGATGGTCTGGACATGTGTGGAGGAGAGATGCTGGTATACTGGGAGAAGGATGCTGGTATACTGGGAGAAGGATGCTGGTATACTGGGAGAAGGATGCTGAATATGGAGCTGCCAGGCTAGAGGAGAAGAGGAAGACCAAAGAGGAGGTTTATGATGTGGTGAGGGAGGACATGCAGGTGGCTGGTGAGACAGAGGAAGATGTAGAGGAAGAGATGGAGATGATGACCTGCTGTGGTGACCCCTGGTGGGAGCGGCTGAGAGGAGGAGGAGTAGTAGTGGTAGTA
>OMLC01057202.1:0-12364 GCA_900302585.1 Regalecus glesne
AAAAAAACAACAATTGCACTGTTGGTTTTCTCCCTAAATCATTCAGCTTCAGTGTATTCCTTTCTTTGTGTGACCAAGTATACTGTTCATGTCATGTTAGCTTTTGAATGGGGGTTAGTGTCTTTATACCTGTGGCAACCAACTTGCGTGTCCGTAGAAAGCTGATGGTCAGTCTCATGATAGACGCCTTGTCTAGATGGGAGCTTACACTGTGAGGCAGGGGCAGCTGGTGTGCCAGTTCATAGAAAACCTCTGTCTCCTTGCTGCGTCTGCAGCGTGCTGCGTCCCGGGACTTCTCCTTGCGACGTTCTGAGCTGCTCCTACAGAATAGCACAAGAAAGGGTAGGGCTGGTTAATTTTTTTTGGATCATTTGCACATCTGTTTAGAAGTTAGATGGAGATAACTATCATGGCTGTGGCTGACCAGATAGATGCACAGATACACCTGCAAAACAGATACACTCTTGGACACATAGACACAAAAACAGCCAGGCAAGTAGAGATGTCATGATCATATTTGTTCTCTTATTCTATTCATTCTTACTCTACTAGAAAAGTACTATATAAAATAAAATCCATTTGCCTTTTATTCATTTAAGTCATTGAACATTGAATTCCTGCAGATATTGATTTTCAATCTTGTATTTTTCCAACTCAATATAACCAGACAATGCTCACTATAACTACATCAAAGTTATTAAAACCAATTCAAGTAAAATGAGCTTGACAATTTTAGAGCTCTACAATGAAGAGAAAAATTGCCTCATGTGGCCTGTATTTTAATAGCTTTTTATTGCTTTAAATTTATCATAGAAACATAATTAAATACATTAGCTCTTGCAAATATAAAAACCTCTGAACAAAAAAAAGTATAATTCAAATAACCTGTGTACTCCTAATAATGTACTCCTAACCCTTGTCATGTTGGCTGTGCTGAATTTAGCCTGGTTACTATTGGTTTGCCAAACACTGGTACTGCCACCATAACAAGTAGCTCCTGGGTTGTTTTAATTTCCGTAATTTTTTTAGTTCCACACTGCAGATGTTTTAACCGCTTGGTGTTGTTGACCTTTTAAAATATGTAGCTCACTGGTTAAAGTTGTGAATAATGTCTGTTTACAACACTTGGATGGATTAGAAGAGGGTGGAATAAATAGAGGATCTTAATTTGATCAGGCTTAAATCAGCTTGATCAAAAGGATTCATACTTCTGATGAACATCAGGTACAGGAAGGAAGTTGCTATCGACCGCAGGTCACATAACTGAAGATGGATTTTGCACATTGCCTCTGGAAAGTCTTAAAAATCAACAACCGGACGTGTAAGAATGATTTAGATATTTGTGGATTAGATATTGTTTTAAATATACCAGTGACAATAAATCACATAAGAAATTAGCTCCTCTGTTAACATGTCAAGATTGTAGCTTTGACGTCTAAAGACCCTCCCTTGTTCCCAAAATAATAAAACATAGAAATTCCTGGGCTAGCTATCAATAAACTTTTTTGGTTGTCAAAGCTGTAAACTTTAACTTTGGAACAGTATTTAGTTAAATGTCAGCATTACTAGAAAAACAGGTAACCTTGCACATAAGACTTGACACTAAGCCTTGGCACAGTACTGCATCTTACTCTGACTCTAGATATTTGTGCTGAAAACAGATTTGAAAGGTTTGTGATGAAGCAAAAAAATAATAATTTATATACCTTTAAACTGGATTTGAATGTAAACACTAAACACTGGCCCAAAGCAGAGCCGTCCAACATGTGTTTCACACCAAGCATCCATTTAAGAGTCTCCTCTGACCTTGAATCTCATGACTTTTTTCAGTTCCTCTGTGTCTATCAGGCAGCTTCACTTTCCCAAGTCTGTCCGCTCGAGGGCGGGAATATTCCGGTCTAAAGCGGGGAAATCTGAGCAATTATAATAAGCCATTCTTCTAAGTGTTCAGTAAGTGTTCAACTATGATGTCTACATTGTGGAGAGAAGGGTGGTGAATGAGTGGCTTAGATATTAGAATAAAGAAAAACAGATACAAGACACAAAAAACAAGGACAAACGGGTAAACATCTTCTAAAGATGCATCCCTGTGAGCCACTTCCTGTACTTCCTGTCTGAGAAGTTTCCGTCTCTAAAACCAGATTAGTGACCCGTCTTGTTGTAATACAGTCCTTTCACACACACACAAAACCACAAGCATGCACGTGCACACACACACACACACACACACATGAATGTGTGTGTGTGTGTGTGTGTTCAAGCTTGACTTGCTGAGAGCTTTGGTGTTTATATATATGGGGAGAAAGTGCCTTTTAGAAACTCATCATAATTAGAGGGGGAGAAAGTGAAGAAAGAGAGGGGCGCTCGGTTATTGAAGATAGCAGTGCAGCTACAATGAGCAAATTAAAGCAAGTGGCCTTCTGTATTCAGGTTGTTAACACACTTAACGTGACTTTTTAACACACAAATGGGCCCATAAAGCACAATTCAAACATGATCGCAGCCCCTCTCCCAGCATTTCCTTCAACCTGTACTTTACTTTCGATCCTTTATTCATGCCCCATATAATCCCTGGTGGTAAGACGTATCACTCTGATACCAATTTATAGATATGTTCAGGATTTTGTTCCCCTCATGTGAGGTCTCCATGTGCATGACTGAGGGGTCTGTTTTACATTTCATGATCGGTTCCCACACTGTGGGGATGGACACAGATTTAGATATATAGAATAAAGAAATCCACAAATGATCTCTTCATTATCTCCCTCAACTGTGACAGGGTGGAACAGTTCACCAGGCAACAATGCCACCGCTATTTGAGATACAAAACCAAGAAATCAACGCAGGTTAATCGGAACATTAGTGTGACATTAGTGTAGTTCTAATTATCATTCTTAGTTGGGAGACTTAACATTGATGTTTTTGACTGTTTTCAGCACCCATGATATTTTGCCTTGTTTTTGCAAACTGCTCATCAGCTTTCATTGAGCAAGGGTTGTTGAGCAAACACATAGACAATTTCAGTGAGGAGTTGGCTGCCGAAGCACATGCGTGAGGTATTGACAACTCCGTTTAAAGTGCAAAAGGCTTATGAGACTGATACGACTGAAAAGACGGGGGGCCATGGTAACATTGAAAATGTAGAAAGACACTGCATGTATATGTAGAAATGTCTATTAACCATTCATCTTGTCTACATGAAATATTGCCTCTCTGAGTCATTGGGCCTCTTGCCCATACAATAAATGAGTCACTCAGAAAGGTGAAAACATGGCTGATTGTACAATTTCTAATTTCAAAACGCAATTTACATGGGAAAATGTGTGTAAAAAAGACAACACCAAATACTACTGAGCTTAGTGTGGGCAAATCTAGGTCCTGTGATCTGTACGAATGCCATTATCTTGGTAAGCAAGGGAACACAATCTACTTACTGCATATGTAATTATGGCTTCATGGGGACATATCACAAACAAATGCAGTGAAACGGAGAGAGTTAGCTACCAGTACAACTGGGACTTTGAAAATTGCCGATTAGGACCAGACAGACATGTGACCTACACCACGAAAGGAATCTGTGGGTTTGACAAAATCCTACAATGAAAGTGACCATTACTAAAGTATTTAATGATTCTTGTCATTGTTGCTTCATCCTAACTCTTGCAATGGACCTCTGGGCTAGCTTAGGTCCCATTTTTCTGTCACCAAAAGTTAAGCATGTGTTAATGACAACATTTAGCTTCAAGGCTCAACAAAGACTATAGAGCCTTCACGAGTCCCATCAGGACAATTACGGAGTGATGACAGTACCATGCTTCCTCAGAGTGAACGGAAGACACGGAATCTGGTTCATGGTCAGAGGTGATCATGTAGTCCCATAAAACATAAGCACGACATGGTAAAACCAATGCTCTTGAAAGTCACTTCAAAATTTTGGGTAATGGATTGTCAAGTCAAGTCAATCTATTGTTTGATTGTATGCTGTAGGAAGCTACATAGGAAACAGAAAATGGTAAACAAAGGCTAAAGACTGATGAAACATCCTAAGATAAGACAGAGTGAACTGAAGTAACTGTGGTGAGGATCTATAAAACATCAAAGTGTACAACTTAAGTGGTTTTTGGCACACGGGGTTAAGGGAATGTTCAGTGCATCTCTACGTGATGCAGTCGGGTGTTTGACTCCCAGCTGTGCCGTTTCCAGCCACTGCCAGAGGTTCAAAGTTAGTGGGTCATAATTGACTAAGCCTCAAATAGGAATAAGGGTTAGGATGGATAAAGTATTCTGGGCTCGCTAGTGTCCCCTTCTGGGTCATCCGGGTGCTCACGGTTAAGTGAAGGGATAGTACTCTGCTTCGTTCTCCTCCGATGGCCAAGCACTGTGCTTTCCCTGCGAGACTGTGATGTGTGAAATAGCGAGGGCTAGTGGTCATGTGACTTGAAGGAGACACATGCTACGGCTTCCTCATTCCTGTCGACGTTCTAGAGAGGTATCAAAGAGACTGATCCAGCAGTAGGCATGTCAGGGAATTTTGGTGTGAAAAAAGTGGATAAAATTTAAAAAGATATTTTTAAAAATGTACAGCTCAGTCACCTGGCTTTATGGCACCATTTGGACAGCCCACGAGCCATACAGGCCATTTCAAAACTTAGCGCAATGTGACAGCTCATTAGGTGGCGACCGATCAAATCCAGCCAATCAATTCACACAATCGCTGTGGAAAGGTGGTGATTTTTATATTTTTTGGGGTGTGTGTGTGTTCTGTGTTCAAGGCCTTTAAAAGCCACAGACGTGTAAAAAAAACAAAACAACAAGACAAAACAAAGAGGACATTTTGAAATACTACCAGGGCTATAAACCAAACCAAAGAAAGTAACCTCATGATCCCCTTCTGTTTACAATTCATAAAACATTACTCAATGAGCTATTTTTTATTTGTTAAAGGATGATTCCATTCTATTTCTTTATAACAACCCGGGTATTGTATTTTTTACTATATTTATTTTAATATATTTTTTCCATAGTTCATATCGATGAGGATGTCATTGTATTCACCGGCCTCAAATGTAAACATTTTGGACACAGCAGCACCGCTGCATACAGCTTGATAACAGCATCCTAAAGGGTCTTATGGAACTTGAGCATCAGGCGTGCTTCAAAAAAATTATATTCAGTCCAATCATCTATACCACATATTTGGAAGTGTGACAGTGGGGTGTGAGGAAATGGGCATCTGGCTTTAATCCCCTATGCTGGGTTAATGTGAGGCATATGAGAGGTCTCTAGACTAGAAAAGCACTGTATAATAATAAGTCCATTTACCATTTGACACCCTTTTTACACAAAGTACCTGCATTAAACCCATGTTTCCCATGATGGGGTAGTCCAGTGGGGGTACCCGTTTACACCAAATCCAATCAATGACTTTTGTTATCCCCACGTCAAGCCACATACACAAGATGTGGGAACGCAATGTCGGTCAGGCATCACATCGTCATCTACTTTATGGTCTATGCCAGTGACAGAGAACATAAACGTGGTTCAACTGATCACAGAGGACAGCTTCTCTGGCAGGATTGTATTACCTCACCTCATTGTAAGCCTAAGCTTATCACATATGGAGCAGTTTTACAAGAGATGGGTCAGACTGCCAAATGCCATTAAACTAAACTAAACATTGTTGGCAAAGAAGGAGAGCATGTCTATTGTTTTCCACTGCATCTGTTGTGACTCTGTCACATGAGTTCAAGCTGTAAGTCAGTGACATCAGCCCATGACGACGGGCCTTTTTTAACCAAAATGACCCTCATTACACACAAACACACATGCATGCAGAAGAAATCAACACTAGTTTGCTCACTTTAAAAAGTAATTAGACTGACGCAATTTCAAAATGGGTCTTTTCTACACTTTTCCTTCCTTTGGCCAAGGATTTTTCAAACCATCCTGTTACAAAAGCAAGTCTCCAAAATCATACGATTGACTCAAAAAGCTGTGATAGCTACAATGACTCTCTGTTCAAATTATGAAAAACAGTACTCATGACTTAGCTTCCAGATGTGCCCCCAGGCATCATGACACACCCACACACACCCACGCGCGCGCGCACACAGACACACACACACACACACCATATCAAACACACATAACCACACGCGCATGGACTCACAACTGCAAATGCGTTACACGACCATTCAAAGAAGCTATCTGGAAATGAACAAACAAAGGCTACTGAAAAACATTATCTTATCAAATGGTAAAATGGTAAACCACATCCCCCATCACCCCACCTTCCTGACCGTCTCTCTCTGAGGTTTAAACTCATTAACCCCAATCATTTGACGCAGTCAGTCACTAAACCCCTCATTACTGATGGGGGGCTTGAAGACTGAGAACCAGACGGTCATTGTCTGAAGATGGATTGACAGCTTGGACTCAATTAGGTAAACTGGACTAGATGATGTCTACTAGCCCCTTGATACAGTAACTGTGTTTCTGTGTGTGTATGTGCATGTGTATTTGAGTGCATGTGTGCGTGCATGTGCGCGTACTGCTGCTCTTTGATTGTCTCTGTCCATTGTTGTGCTCTGGTCCCATTGGACTGTGTCAGGATATGAAACAATGGGAGTCAGAGTACTTTGCAAGGGCACAAACTCTTCTGATGTACTCAACGACCCCCCATACACTCACATGAGCACACACGCACACGCCAACACATGCACACGCAAACACATGCACACGCAAACACATGCGCATAGAACAGAGAGGAACTTTAACACTCCATAAATACTTTTATGAACACATAAGTATTCACTATCCATCTGCAGCCACAGCCAACTATTTACATACACATGCAGATACACAAAAACACAAACACACACACACACACAAGCAAACACACTACACAGTACAGAACGTAGTCCAAGCCATGCACGGAAAATAACTGTCCGGTCAGCAATCCTAGCCTTTATCTAGCTACTGTTCCGCTCAGTCACTCAGCTCATTCCAATAAGACTTGGCTGTCTGGCGTCTATTCAGAGACTTAAAACAACATTAACGGCTTTGTGTGTGACAGAATTTATCCATTGAAGAAGAAAAGATTCTTAGACAACATACATTGGAAAAAAAAGGTGAAATGTCTGCTTTGGCGTGTGTGTGTACATGATAGTTTGTGTTTGTCCAAGACAGGGTCCAAATTTTAGGGTCGAAGGTATTGTTGAAGCATTTGAACATCCAAAGTTCTTGGCAAAAACACAGTCGGGAGGCAAGATTTTTTCCAAGAGAATAAAAATCCTCTTACTGGTGTTGAGAAAGTGATAAAGATATGACTTTACCTAAACAATCAGCACCCCAGAGAAAGAGATAGGGACATGTGGGGAAATAAGACATGCATTTGACTTTCCCCCATGTTTGGTAAATGTGGGGATATGTTGGAAAGGGATTTGAGCAGTAAATAGATTAGAAAAGAACTATATGAAAATAAGTTAATTCACAATTTCCCTGACAAATGCATTGCAACATAAACTGAAATCATAAGATAGTATTACAGTGGCATCCATCTTCCAAATATAAGTAGGTTTACAGGCATCACATTAAGAAGGGTGAAGGTTTAACCACAATTTCTGCAATTACTAGCAGTGACCAAATGGGAATGAGGAAAAACTCCATCTGCCCCCTCCCCCCCAAAAAAGAACCTGGACCTTGATGAAGTAAACATAACATAAAGCAGTAGATTGGCTTAAATTTGGTTTCAGAGATTAAACGTAGACAGTACTCACTGGAGCTGGTAATGGTGCTATGTTTACAGTGGCCTTGCTGAACAAGTGTGCATTTCTGGGACAAAAACCAGTTATTCCTCATTTAACAAAGCTTTTTTTGTCTGCCTTTTAATTTGAGTGACAGAGACAACTAGAAGATTACTAGTGTTCCCTCTCTTTACAGGAAATCACTTCTCGGGGTATTTCCCACTGGTCATATTATTCAGCGTTAGCCATCTGTGGAAGCCTCAACAGTTTCTAAATGTGCTATCCTACTTTTAGCTGGTTGCTGGATATGCCAACGCCAAACTTCAACGTCTGATGTTTAACGATCATCATCCACCGCTCCATTTGTCCACATTTGACATGTAATGCATCTTGGTCTAATGACTTGATCTGGTCTGTTTGCATTTTAGATATTAACTAATAAGTACCTTCACTATGTTGTGTTAATTTAAAGTCCACAGAGGCAAAATTTTTGATTTGTAGTAATGGGCTATACAAATACATTCGACTCAAAATAGACTACAAACATGAAGCTTTTATCCTCAAACACGTTTCTTTTGACTTAGAACAGCCTATATTATAACACATACTATTGTTACCTTTTGAGAAAAGCACAGGGTTGTGTTATTTATTTATTTTTATTTATTTTTTGGAGGGGGGGTTATGAGCCTCAGTGTTCGCTTTCTGTCACTTTTATGACCAGAAAAGTACACTTTACCTTAACAACAACACAATTTTTTACCAGTGGCTTCGATGACCTCAAAGACGATGACGTTCATTTCAATACTACACATGAATTATTTATGAAAGGAGATTCAGGCATGACTACATCTTTCTTCCATTAAAGCTTTCATACCTTAGGTAAGGGATAATCCATGACGCGCCGTCTCCAACTGAAAAATAATCGCCAAAACCTCCAATTATCACACAACAGTAGACCACCCAGAGTGGATTATTCTGCATTACTTTGAGGTCGATAAAGTGACAAAAAATAACCGTTTGAAATCCTTTAGACACGACTTCCTTCTGTATAGTTAGCGGTTGGCTAGCTGTAGCCTTTCAAACTCTCAGGGAGCGCATTAACTCAGAAATGAAAAGAGAAGGTGATGAGGTCGCCTTCCCACAACAGTCTGCGGTTCAGAAGTAACCAACCGCACAACGCTTTAATGGGCCAGTCACATTTGACTTTTACAGATTGCAGTATGGTGAATGAGGGATAACTTGGACTATCTGTGTGGTGAAGGGGCTCTACGCAAAATAAGGAGGTAAAAAGAATGCACCTGTTAGCACGGAGGTTTTAATCCACCTCACACAGCCAATCGGACACAAGCATTCGCAGTGACAACGGTAAAAGAAGACGAAGAAGAAGACAAAGAAGAAGAAGACGAAGAAGGAGAAGAAGAAGAATAAGGAAGAGGAGAAGAAGAAGCATTATTATCATTATTAGTAGTAGTATTAGTAGTAGCAGTAGAAGAAGAAAATTAAGAAGGTGTTCATGTTTTACTCATCTTTTTAGGCAGGCCTTTTCATACACTTGTTGGAGTTCTGGATATGTCTGTTTATTTCTGTTTGATTGGCATTATATTTATATTATTTTTTACTCTTATTTTCCATAATTGTATACAAAGCACATTGTAAGAGTATGTTTTTAAAAGTGCTCAATATAAACGCTTACTTCCTTACTCCTTTGAGCAGCCAATTTTCATCATTATTAGATGACACAATTGTGTATCAATAATACTAGTGAAAAATTATGCCTAACATTGAATTGTCCTGCCCTGCTGTGACCCCTGACCATTCTCAAAGTGGCACAGACATGCCAGTGAGAAAAAAACAGCTTTGGCAGGTTTACTTATGAGTTAAAATTTCCAAAGATGACACATTCAAGGGAGGATGGTAGAGCAACCTGACTAATAGAGGGTTAGAAATAGAAAACAAAGAGATGATGGACAAGATGGTTTGTATTCAGAAAACAGGCATATTTATCTACTGTCATGACTGAATAGTTTTATTCACACACACCCACATACATACATACATAGAGACAGACAGAACAACAGGCAGGCTAGCAGACAGACAGACAGATAGATAATATAAGAACGAACAGTCACACAGACAATCACCCACACATACTAATTCACCAAATTTTGATTGTAGTTGATCAAAGCTGCAATCAAAAGTTAATACATGTTAGACTAGTGTATTGTAATGACTGCGTAGGGCTCTCTCTCTCCCTCTCCCCTTCTCTCCTTCTCTCTCTCTCTCTCTCTCTCTCTCTCTCTCTCTCTCTCTCTCTCTCTCCCACTCTCTCCTTCTCTCTCCCTCTCCCACTCTCTCCTTCTCTCTCTCACACACACACATATTCACTTTAAATCGGCAGCGTGCTCCTCATTTCGTCCTTGCACTGTGTTGGCAGACATTTTCCTCCTGGATTCACTCCATGTACTTGATTAGCAGAATCAGAAGTGAAGGCATGCAACCAGTCCAGGGGTAACACTTGACTCAGGTTACTGTCACGCAACTGTAACCCCAAACACCTGGCTAGCACACACCCAAACTCAAACCACACTAACGCATTCATCTGTACTGAGGTCAGAGCAAGGATAGAAAACATATCCAGCAGAGCTGCAAATGTTGATTATTTTGGCAATCGGGCATCATTTCAAACATTCGGATGATTGACTGAATAATCACATCAAGGAATGCTTTGGTGGAGGGAAAAACCTGGGCATAGACATGTGCAAGTTATTTATTGTACTAGCAAACTGCAACCCTCAAATATTTCTGAATGCTACACTGCACCTTTCTCCTGCATCTACAATGCTGGTGAATTTCTGTGTGAACGCCAGATGAGATGGATCTGTCAAGGCTGACACCCTCTTAATGATATTAGTGATGATGATGAGGTGCTTTTAGAATTACATTTCTAAACTCCTCTTTTAATCTGCTGCTAACAGGGTGGGAAGAGCAGTCGTCATAGGATCAGAAGGTTGCAGGTTTGATCCCAGCGCCTGCAGGGAAATGTGTCAAAGGGTCCTTGAGCAGCATGCTGTTCTCCTAACCACTCTGTCTTGGGCTGGACTAGTGACCTGTCCACGGTGCAGCCCTGCCTTTGGTCCTGTGATGACTGAGATTGGCTCCAGCTCCTCTGTGACCTGACTGGATGGATGGAGGGAGGGAGGGATGGTGTTGCTAGTAAACCACATCTAACCACATCTTGATACAAGATTAAGCTCTTTCTTTCTCCTCAATCACAGGCAAGAACAAAGTTTATTCGGCTGCTGAGAAAGGAGATGGAAGACATGTCCACGAGGCTGGACGGATTCAGACTCAAGACTCTGAATCAAGAACACACACTCCCTGTTGTGAGCCCCCTGGAGCTCAAATTGTGGGTGTCTGAAGTCTGGGCAACCTAATTCACATCCATGCCTGAGAATGAGGCACATCTAACGGCTGTTCAAATGTCTCCACAGCCTACTTTCAGATCACCTCACACTGAAACAGGCAGGGCTACTGACGCATCGTTGAGATGTGATTTTTGAACAAGTTGGATCCATAGGCAGTCGCTCCAGCTTGTCTAACAAACAAATCAAGTAGTCTACAAAGTCACATATTCCAGAGGCACTGGTGCCGGAGGCACCGTGGCCCAGACCTATGTGTGTAATCTCATTCATCTCACTGTGTGGTCAGCAAGCTAGTCAACAGTAGCCAGTGCTTTGTGTCCCAAGCATGTTGAGTAAATCCCATGTACCTCCTCTTCAACTGCTAGCACGCTGTAGGTGTCCTCTCAAGACAAAGTGCTTCCAGACTTAGCTGTGTTTTCCTTACCCTGCTCCACATCCCCTGCCCGGCTCCATCATTTTGCTTCGTTGCAGAACACTTGAGGATGAACATCGGCCTGAGAAGTTGTATTGATCCTGTTAATGGAGTAACTCAAGTAATCGTTTCATCCCCAGCGCACGGTGAGTATACACAGCATCCTCATTTCCTGGCTGGCAACACATTGCAGTTTAGGTGGCGCGATTAGTCCCCATGTTGTGTGGATGGATATGGACTTAGGGTTTGGCGGGGGTTGAGGGCGGATGCCCTTCCTGATAACCTGAGGTGGGTTCGAACGCACAGCCTCTGGCTCATCAGTTCCCAAAGCTTGCATTCTACCACTGAGCTAAACATTGTCAATAAAATATTTTTGAAAAAAACATGTAAAAGCCACCATTTGACCTGTGTCAAGAAACACATTCCACCTCACGTGTAGAGAAATGTAGAGGATGGAGCTGCTATTGGGGCAAGACCCCAGAGGAAAACAGCTTTCAGTAAAAGTCTTGTCAGAAGATGACATGGTGGCACAAACACATTCTTTGATGTGCTCTATTTCTCTTGCATGTCAATCTTCACGCCCAGATTAATGCACGTGTCGAGGAACTTTTGGAATAGAAAGAGCTAAGCTGGGCCTCATGCGGGTTGCCAGCTAGTTCCATTCACCCCTCAATTCAAACATGACACGGATGGAAAAGAACTTAAACGCAACCTGGCTGAGTCTGTGTGGGTGTGTGTGAGGTGTGGTCATCACCTGTCACTGCATGAGTCTACCAAGATGCTAT
>OMLC01057210.1:1204-13775 GCA_900302585.1 Regalecus glesne
CTGAAGACACGGGGGAGACAGATGAGGAGAGAACAGAGAGTGAGACAGATGGAGCCCAGGAGGAGAGGTGAGGGAGAGTTGACAAGATTAGGGAAACAGTAAGTGACTTGTGTTCTTAGGGATTGCGTGCATGCATCCACAGCTGTGTCCAAGTGTGTGTGTGTGTGTGTGTGTGTGTGTGAGTGTGTGTGTGTGTGTGTGTGTGTAGGGCCCTCACTGGGCCACTCATAAATTCAGCTCAAGGTCTGGGGGAGAGTGTGTGCAAGTCAGCAAGTCAGCATGGCAAAATCTACCCCAGCTGTCTCTCTGCAAGACCATCAGCGAGGCCATCTTCCCTGCAAGCACACTGCCCGCTTTTACCCACAAGCACAGAGACGGGGACCAGGACAAGACGAGGGATGCCGGATATTTGAGTTTTGCTGATATCTGATATGCTGATATTTTTCAACTCATTTTGGGTGATTGATTATATTGATATATTTACACTTTTTATTTCCAGCTATTATTTCCGGCAGAAAACATCAAGTCTCTCTTGCAGTGGACTGAAATGAGGCTGCTACACTGACCACGGAGGCTCGTATCCACCCTGCCGTGAGCTGCAGACACTGGTTGGTTAAAAAACCACATAAATCTCTCATAAACCCACTATGCCCACAGGCCGGGCACATTGGACGTCAACGTCGATCTCCTCATTTGATCAGGTGGCGGATCTCCCTCAGTGATTCCAGCCATCCATTGACAACTGCTGATCCCGAGTCGGGATCAACGCAGGGCCATGCTGGAGCCTATCCCGGCGCTCACTGGGCTCCCCCATGACAGGTCATCATTCCATCTCAGGGCAGGTGTGGGGGATAAAGGGTGGATTCTCCTCCCGGGACCATGTGTGGTGGATTCAAACCCGCAGCCTCTGGCTCATCCGTTCCCGATGCTCACACTCCACTCCTGAGCCACTGCGGCCCCAGACTAAGTGATAGGTGTATTGAATTCTTCATCTCAGGATGGTTGGACTGCCTTCTCAAGCAGACAGACCCACCTCAGCCAAAGCATGGACGGACCGGGGAGACCACAATAGCAGGGTGCACATTTCGGGAACTGGCGAGCCAGATGTTGCAGGTTTGAACCCAACGTGGAACATCAGCCTTACACTACGTCCATCCCCACAAGGCGGGGCCTAATCCTGACACCTAAAAACAGACCTCTCTGTCTCCTGGGGATGGGCCTCTTCAGAAAGAGTACAGACGTATAGAATTTACTAGAGACATAACAACCATTCCACCCCCACAC
Source organism: Regalecus glesne (assembly GCA_900302585.1). Taxonomy (NCBI): domain Eukaryota; kingdom Metazoa; phylum Chordata; class Actinopteri; order Lampriformes; family Regalecidae; genus Regalecus; species Regalecus glesne. Next base: position 2,489 of record OMLC01057210.1, read on the forward strand.
CCCAGCTCGACACAGACTCAGAATGTCTGAGGTTTCGACACCAGCGCCGGAGAGAGCATTCCTTGTAAACGGTTCTTTATCATGTCAACGTTAACCGTGAGCACGACTCGGCTCCCTGCAGGCGTCAGGTCTGTTTGCTCTGGAAACGGGTCCGTCGTTATCCCGAGACCCCTCTGACATCACAGGCTTCAACGTCTCGGGAGAATAACCGATAAGCTAGCCAGGAAAGGGGACAGCAGGTAGGCCACTGCTGTGTGCCGCGTGTGTACGTGCAGGTCTTGCTACATCTCCGAGGACAGACTTGAGATATGGCCACAGGAGATGGTTTCCCCCGAGTGAGGACATTTTGACCAAATCTCACGTCCTCTGGGGGTTTAAGTGAGGGTTAAGACTCCAGTGCGGGGGGGTTAAAGTGAAGAATCTGGATTAGGTTGGAGTTAAGATCAGGGGTTGAGGTCACGCGTGTCATTCAGGCGATTAAGACTCATGTTAAAGGGGTAGAGGGGGAACAGACGTCAATGATGGCCTCCACATGGAAACACAAGTGAGCGTCTGTGTGCGTTTTTATGACCACCGTGCGATAAGCGTCATAAACATCTGAACATACTGCAATATGCCAAACAGGCCTCTGTGCAATCTGTGCACTCCATCTACGAGGAGCACCGACCCAATCCGCGGAATCACGAGTCAAGGGAGGAGGAAAATGACTGAAACATCGGAATCAGAACTCCAGCGGTTCTCCTACTCCCTGAGGGCTGCATGTGGGCCAACACCACGTCTGGTTACAGGTATTCTCATACCGCCCCCCGTCAACAGTGGAGAAACCACGCTGCTCACACAGGGAACCGAGGACACACAGACTAGACACTCATTTGTCCTCCTGTACTGGACGGGCAGGATCTCTCTCAGGTGGTCCCTGCAGGGGTACATACAACAAGCTCATGTTGAGGACTCTCCAGGCTGGCCCCATGTTGCACTACAGACAACACACACCCCAGCTCAACAAACAGCAACCTGCAGTCCATGTGCAGGCCGGCATGGACATGGGACTGACCAGGGGACAGCTTTACATCCACATCCAGGTGTGTCAATAGCCTCATGTTAGCCTCGCAAAACGCAGAACCAGACGTACGGATAAGGTCAGACGCATCATGACAAGCTGGAAATCCGAGGCTCCATGAGGGCAGGCAAAACCTGACACATCATCCATCTGCCCAAATGAGAGGACTACTACGGTGCCATGTTAAATTATACATGACCTCAGAAATCAGAACAGCTCAGTGGAAATTCACAGAAAAGATCGGCTTTAGCCTCGTGTTTCGACACCGGCCAGCCTACTTACACATAACAGGATCACATAAATAGAGATGTGGTTAAACGTTCCATACCTCGATATAGCCGGCCAACGCTGGGACGACGATGCCCAAAATAAGGGCAGATATAGCTGGGACCGAACCCATCTCTAGAGCTCTCCGGTGCTGCTGCTGAAAATAACTTCTTATCCAGGGAGGTTATATCTGGGAGGGAGACGTCCGGTGCATGCGGAGTGATAGTGAGGATTAGAAAATAATAACGTCGACAGTAAGGGAAGAAGTCCTCGGTTCGGCTTCTGGTGGTCTATTCCGAGTCCGGCCCGTTTGCTGTTTCAGTGAATTGTGGCTGTCGCGGGGGAAAAGCTTCACTCGTCTGCTTGGGAAACGTGATCCGTGTCCGTGTCTCGTCTCATCTGAGCCCCCTTCTCCAGTTTCCACGCCTCACAGATGCGGCTCAGTGCGCCATCAGGCGTCCACACGAAGTTCCAGCAGTCCCGCCAAGGGTCCTTCTGCCTTCCTTTGTGGGAATGGCGGCTCAAAAGCGCGCTACCGCCCGCAGCTGGGCTGGAGCGGGTGGTAGCGGATTTAGCGGGAAAACTAAACTTCCGGCTAGACCGGATTCGCCTCAAAAAACACAATTGCTATGATCTTATGGTTTGTTTCTCCCCGGGAGAGACTCCGTTATGGGACTTAAATGTCTCAATGTACCGAAATGCATGATATACACCAGTGCTGCTTCCCCACTGTGACATCAGGACCACCACACCTTCTGAAGCCCCAACATCATTCCAAAATGGTGTCTTATCACCGGTCAATGCGTTACAGTGTGCATGGTACTGAGGTATGTCTGCTGTGGTGTTCAAGTGTTTCTTTAGTTTTGTTGTTTCATAAGGAGTCATTTGTGAGATAAGTCAGTGACCCACTGATGTGTGACTGACTAAGTTCATTATTCAGAGGTATTCACTGAGCTTTAGAAAGGGGCAGGAAATTACAAGCAGGAACTTCCTGCTCCTTTCCCAATATATGATGTTTGTTGGGTTCTGTACGAGAATTATTTAGTTGAGTTCTGTTGGTTTTATATATTTTATCTTTTTTTATTCACTTTTGGGATTTGTTGATTCTATTTTAATTTTTGGAATACATACACTTGATTTGAAAGCCATGATTCAACTTCGTCTCAGTGCATCCATGCTCCAGGAGAGTGTGCACCTACTCTGTACACAGAACTAGTGAATGTTCAGAATGCATCCAGAAGTCAGACTGTAGAATGTTCACACATGTCAACAGAACCCACGGCCACAGCTTTTCCTGTATCGGCACTTTTTCAGCACTTTTTAAGATTTAAAAAGTGCTGATAAATCTTACAAAATATAATATTGTGCAGGATTGTTGGTGCCCGGTTTAAAGGAGCTTTGCATGAAACAGTCAGCTAATCTGGTCTGTCCCTAGACTTTAATAGAGACAAGTTTATCCGGGTTTCTGTAAAATCATTTGTTCACTCGACAAAATCCATGGTTATACATATTTCCAGCGTCTTGACTTTTGCAGGAGTAGACAGACCCAAGTGGAGCTGGAACCAGACTCAGTGCAATCAGTTCACCTCGTTTAATAGGGCGTGACTGCCATCTGCTGGCCACTGTACCACGACAGGCTGTCAGATCAGGTGAAAAGCGACTGAGAGCCTCCTGTATCCCAGATGCTCTTCATATAGAATGACAACACAACCATCCTCAGGTATATACACAAGGACTGACTGTATACAGGTGAAGGTAAGAGGTGATTGAACACAAAGGTGCAGAGAACATTTCAGAGATACTGAAATACATGTTAACAGGTTACTTACATATATACCTCAGATTGATGGACATGACAGAGCACACTAGTATACCTACAATGTACAGCCATGTATATATATATTGCTGTATATATACAAACATACATACATATACATGCATACACACACACACACACACACACACACACACACACACACACATATATATATATATATATGTGTGTGTGTGTGTGTGTGTGTAAGTTCTACATGTGTGTAAGTTCTACATGTTCTGTGTATATATGTTCTGCTGAGGGAGTATGGATGGAAAGGTGAGCGCTGTCTCATGACAGGTTGAGTCACTGGGACAGTCGTAAGATTTAATTCAATTGGACAACTTCAGAGTTTCCTTTTTCCCCATTAGTCAAAATTGAAATATTCAATTTGTCCTCCATTGCAAATAACCTACTTAGACAAAACATCGGACCAGCACCTTCTCCGAATATTAACATCATATTTTGTAGTCACACAGGTTCCATGTGTAAATGAAAATCTATGGAGAATATAGCTTAAATACTGATTTTACAGCGATTGTCACTCAGTTAAAGTCCACCAGTCACAGATCAGCTCGTTGCGGGTTGCTAGGAAGATTATGTAAATGTATGCATTGCGGCCATCTCTGCAGCTACCATTCTGAGGTAAGCACAACTCGAACCTTATCAGAAAATGTCTCAAAAACTGGGAATTAGTCCCAGATACGCTACACAGCTCAACTCATCGATAACCTATATGTAAATATAAATCAATTCCGCGTGATCGTGGGGCGCTTTTCAGTCGAAAGAAAAAGAACGCTTTTGGTCGGGTCTCTCTCCCGACAGGCTTGTTGTTGTTTAGTCCCACCCAAAATGGAGCCCGTTCTTCCTTGTTCCACACTAGGACCCAAGGCTAGGCTCAACTCGGAGTGAGGGACGGGTGGGTCTACCTGAAAATACCCGGGGCTCTACGGTTCTAATCCCGGTTTTGTCAAATTCTCCTAATGCGGCCCACGTTCCAAGCCCGAGTAGTGATGTTAGTCGGCATGCCGGGCGCCCACATCAGTACTATTTAGCGATAATGCTAATGTGGTGCTGCGGTGAATGCCCGGGTTTCTGCAGCGCTGATTTTTGTGGTATGGTCCGGTTTGGGACCGAGAACCTTTGGGGTTAAAGTGGGGGGATAGAGATGGATTATCGATCCTATCAATCAGATACCCCGGTACCTAATACAGTTATGACTGATCAATACGTGGGCTGTGCAGACATACTAGCATTTTGAGACCGTTTCCCGGCCGTGTTTGCGGGCATAGATGGGCTGCGTTTTTCCTCGTACCCCCACGGTGTGGTTTGTGTGACCGCTTCTGTGTCATGCTGGTTTATTTTGGCGAGCATGCACCGAGCCAAATGTCTCAATGGAGCCACAAAAATCACTGCTACGATTGACATGTGTGGCTAAACTCAGACCACGACTAAGCCCCGCTACCATCTAGCACAGACTGGTGTCTCACTGTCACTCACTAACTGGCATCATGTCTGCCAGGTGATCTGGCGTTTCTCTTGTTTAGTTTTGATTGTTGCAGCCAAGCAATGGGGAAAAGCAGATCTCACTTCCACCACAATCAGGACACTCAAAGTCTTGTGAGTTCGATGAAGCCAGGGCAGTGATAGATTTACCCTCTCAGGTGATTATAACAATAGGGATCATTGTTTCACAGCCACTCCTCTTGTGCATATCTGAAGGTTGTGTATTCATTCTATGTGAGGTACGTGTGAGAGCCATGAAGTCAGAGCAAAACCATGTATGAGAAAACATACATAGCTAATAAACTGATCCTGAACATTTATTGATACAGTGGGAGCTATATTAATAGAGGGCGCATAGCTCAGGAGGCAGGGCGGCTGTCTTGTAATAAGAAGATTGGTGGTTTGATCCCCTGTCCCCGCAGAAAGTGTGTTGAAATGTCTTTGAACGAGACACTGAACCCCCCGCCCAGTGACTGCTGGAGTCCTGTGAGGGAATAGTGACCTGTCCAGGGTGTTTCCCCCTCTGAACACTGGGGAAGGCCCCGGCACGACCCCGTGACCCAACTTTGGATGATGGACGGATGATGTGAACTTAGCCATTGTCTGGAGTTCTAATCATACACCATCGTTTGTGAGCCATATTTAGTTCTCTGACTCAGATGAGGGTATAAACTGTATTTAGACTTTTTTTCAAAAAGGCATCCGGCATTCTTCTACTTCTTTTCATTGACTTCATTTCTAGTCATCTCATGTGTTTTTTTTTCTTCATCCTGTAGTTTGCACTCAAAACTCCCATCTGTGCATCACAGGCTTTATGTCCTTATGGACATAGTCGCTCAACTCTTATTTTTGTGTATCCTAGTCTTTATAATCATGACTAGAAGTCAATTCAAAACCATTTTGTGGTTATGGTAGCTCTGTGGTTGAACCTGCACCTCCGTGTCAGGCGTCGCAAGTTCGAGCCCAATGCTGGGCATCAGGAAAAAGGCATCAGGCCTTAATTCCCCCACCCTCGGTAAATGTGAGACATACGATGTACAGCGCTTCGAGTGGTCGCTAGGCTAGAAAAGCTCTATGTAAGAATGAGTCCATTTACCGTTTCATCTGTGTGCATCATAGACTTTCCTTTCTCGGAGTGAAGCGAGAGGTGACGCAGTGACGGGATTGGTGCTGTGCTACCATGGAGACCAAACAGGAGCCCTCCTCCGTGTGGAGTCAGCCTGCCAACGATGAACCCGGCAATGCTGCTCAGGTTTGTTCCCTTATCTCCTGTCAGGTTTTAATTGTCTCTGCACAGGCGTCTTAATGCTTTAATCTGGTTTAACACATGCATACCGAGAAATCAAATCATTATGTCCTCTACCCACGCTGGTCGATCTGTCCCGTGACGTGTCAGCACTGTCTGCTGCTGCTGTTCCATCTCCTGTCTGAAGTTTAGGTGGCAAGGAGCTGATTAGACAGAGTAGACTAATGATCTGTGGCCATTTGAAGATGCAGATCATACAATGCCTGAACAGTTCTTGGGATGGTCATGCTGCATGTTTTAGCCAGGACCTACGCTGTCGCGGGGGTGGGATAGCTCAGTGGGTAGAGCGGCTATTGGTAGTCGCAGGTTCAATCCCCAGCCCTTGCAGAAAGCATGTCAAAATGTCCATGAGCAAGACACTCGACTCCTCACTGCTCAAGCCCTATGAGGGAACGGTGAGCTGTCCAGGGTGTTTCCCTGCCTTTCACCCAATCAGCACTGGGATAGGCTCCAGCATGACTCTGTGACTCAACTTCAGATCAAGTGTTAATGATGGATGGATGGAAGTGAGCAAAACAGTCAAGATTTAGGTAATAATAAGTATCTGTCCCAAGAATCCAAGGCGTCAAACAAAAATCAGAAAATCTGTAAGACAGAAGAATGCAGGTGCGGATGATATCGTGTGTGCTGGTGTGGTTGCAGGTGCATTTCGAAGGTGGTGCAGTGGCTCAGATCGTGTACAGCGGAGACCAGCCTGACCGAGGACAGCAGCAGGTGGTTTACACTGCTGATGGGAACTCCTATACCTCAGTGGAGTCAGCTGAACACACTCTGGTCTACATACATCCAGCAGATGGCACTCCGGTAAGAGGCAGAATATCTGGGTTAGGACAAGTAGGCCTCCTGAGTCAGACATTTTCAAGCAGAGCACATCCGTTTGAATTGAGTTGAATTGGTTTTCATTGTGACATTTAAATTTTTTTGCAATATTTTTTGTGACATTTCTCATTTCGAGTCCATCACCGCGGTTCCCCTGTTAAGGATGTAAAGTACGGATATGCAGCCTCGGTGCCATTTCACAGTATCATCCTGGATGTACCTTTATGTGTTGCTCAAAAGATGAAAACTCTCGTCTTTTTCTGATGCCCTGGATAAATGTTTAAACGTGTCAACTTGTGTTTGGTTCCCCTGAAGTTGTTCTCCACTTTGTGCTGAATTCATTTCTTTTCAGACTGTATTTGCTGATCAGCCTCAGGTGGCTTACATCCAGCAGGATGGAACAACCCAACAGGTAGGTTCCCCTCACATGACCCCATCTTCCCTTAAGACTTGTCATAAGAACCAAACTGCTGAGTTTAGGAATTAATTCTCATTCCCAGGTCACGGTTCTGCTGCCCAGTGGACAGAACATGAATGCTGCTAATCTGCATGTTCTCAGCAATGTAGCCGAGGCACCTCAAGCCCTCCTGGAGCCGGTCTCTCAGGTGAGGATGAGCTCCTCAGGACGTACATTCAATCCAGCGCATTCTCATCCCAGACCTGCCAAATACTGACGTTGACCCTTCACCATTTGGTGACAGGCATATCTAGTGTTCCGGACACTCCAGTGTGAACAGGTTTTACTTTGGGTGGCAAGAGGGTGGCATGTGGTTCCAGCTTGGGGGCAAAGGTCGACCACTCCTCCCCCCCAGACAAATTTGAATGTCAGACTTCATTTCCTGCATTCTGGTATTTTTTTAAAAAAAATTTAGCATGACATTCTCAGTTTTAAAATCCAGATCCCTGACCACAAACTACAACAACCCCGATGAAACATTTTTTTGAATGTACACCATGATGTCATCTGCAAACTCATAAGAAACTCGTTTTTTGTTTCCGGCGTTTGGGACGTATACAGGACAGAATGGCCGATGGCAGCTAGCTTGTCCATGTGCCCCACCTGTACAACATGAATCACTTTTGCTGCCTCTGACTCCCATCCACATGAAATCTCACAGGAGCAGCTGTCTGTGTCCAACTCACTTACCTCCATGGCGGACATCACGGACCAGCCCACCAGTCCTTTGGGGGCCACTGACTCCACCGATGATTCTGAAGAGGAGGATGAGGATGAAGACTCTGAGATGGACGACTGGGAACCCCGGGAAACTCAGTCCTTCACTCCACACCATCTCTGTGAGTTGTGCAGATAAGACCGTCGGCACGACCCGGCCCCTGTTGCCTGTCTGTGATCCGGGTCGGCGGTGTCACAGTACAGAGCAGCTGTCTGAAATCTCAAATGTGAAGCCGTAGAGCAAAACAATGTCAAAATGATATGTAAGATAACAAAACCTATGAAAATTAAATGTTAAAACATTTATTTCTTGACGCTTTTGTAGTAATCTAATGTCAGGGTGTGGTACCTCTCTCTCTCTCTCTCTCTCTTCCTCTTGTTTCCTTTATCTAATCCATCTCTTATGTTTCTGACTCCCCCCTCCCTGCTTTCTCTCACTCTTTTCTTTCTGTCTTTTGCTTTTTCCCTCTTTGGTTTCCATTACTCTCCTTTGCCCTCTCTCTCTCTCTCTCTCTCTCTCTCTCTCTCTCTCTCAGGGTGTGAGGACTGCAACAGCGCCAACCCCTCAGTGTGTCTGAAGCATGGACCCCTGCACCCCATCCCCAACCGGCCCGTGATCTCCAAGGCCCGGGCCAGCCTCCCCTTGATCCTCTACATCGACCGTTTCCTAGGAGGGGTTTTCTCAAAGCGCAGGATTCCCAAGCGGACCCAGTTTGGCCCTGTGGAGGGACCCTTGGTGCCACAGAGCGAACTTCAGGACCACTACATTCAGCTCAAAGTAAGTCAGAGATCAGCCCTCCTGACCTTTAGCAGAACTCACTGAGACTCTTATAGCCTTTGTTCCAGGTTATTCTATGTTTCATATTTTGAGCATTTAGCTAGTTTTCCTCTTAGCCAGGGGTCGATGTGAGGGGAATATAAAGAGGCCGTAAGCCAGGGGTCGTGGTAGCTCAGTGGTAGAGCATGAGCTGACGAGCCAGAGGCAGTGGGTTTGACCCCACTGTGGGCTGTCAGTAGGACCATCTAGCCTCAATCCTCCGAGCTGCTTTAATGTCTGATGGCGACCCCTCAGACCCCTCAGTCATAGAAAATAGCGTTAAGTCTTTAAAGGTGACGGAAGCGTCCTCCGATACACTTTTGACTATTTAATAACTTTGTAATTATAATTGGAAATATCAGGAAATAACATCTCTTGATATTCTGATTACTTGTACGGAAAGCGAGGGCCCGCATGGCTCAGACGGTAGGGCGATTATGTGCTAATCCGAAGATTGGTGGTGTGATCCCCACAGAAAGCATTTCAAAGTATCCATAAGCAAGACACGGAACCTCTAAATGCTCAAGCCCTTAGATGGAATGGTGACCTGTTCACGGGGTTCCTCCACCTTTCACCCATTGAGAACTGGGACAGGCCCCAGCTTGACCCTGCGACCTGATTTCCGTTAAAGCGGTCATGGATGGAAGGATAGCATGAAAAGCAAGTGACACTGCTGCCTCTTAGTGCCTCAGATTTTAAGGGATTTCAAGAAAACCGATCTTAAGGCTCCATTTGACTCGATGGCTTATCGATGTTGCTGCTCTTATTTGTTCACAGCAGCTCTAACTCACAGTTTAATGGGCGTTTCAGCTGTGTGTGCTGGATGCAGACAAGGAGAGCGGGAGGTCTGATGACATGTGGGTGGACCTTTCGGATGAGGACAGCTGTAACTGGATGATGTTTGTCAGGCCGGCCCAGAACCACCTGGAGCAGAACTTGATAGCTTATCAGTACGGCTCTGAGATCTTCTACACCACCATCAAGAACATCCAGCCCAAGCAAGAACTCAAGGCAGGGCCCATTTTCCCTTTCTCATTCTAATTTGCACACATGTAGGATGTATGCACAGTGTGTACACTCCATATGGAAACTAGCATACTGTCACTTGCAAGGTAGGTGAATAGGTGAATAAACAGGATGAATACAATGCTACATCTCTTCCCTGATGAAGGGGACAGATGGACTGTGACCTGAGTGGGTTGGGTCTCTGCTCATGGGTCTAGCCTTCTCATTGACTTTGATGCCAGCATTGCAGAACACGTCCCATCCAACTCCTCACAAACTGACTTACGTGATGTGTAACCGGTGATATCTGCTGTGCCCGGGTCTTCAGTGCATCACTGTGTCGTAGCTTTGCTACCGTCTTACAGACCCAGAGAAGAAGAGCTGTCGCCTAGGTAACAAACTAGGGAGGAAGGCCCAGAGTAATCGGTTGTTCTCCCCCCACAGGTGTGGTATGCAGCTTCATATGCAGAGTTTGTCAACCAGAAGATCCACGACATCACCGAGGAGGAGAGGAAAGGTGGGATGGGTCAATGGAAAGGAACACTGCAGACGGGAATAGGGCTTTATGTTGGACAAGTGGATGGAAAGTATATGTGAATGAAAACATGCTAGCAAGGAGGTATGATGGACGCACATGCAAGGATGCACATTAATGTACACATCATCCATCAGATGGAGAAGTAAGAGTGGAACTGGAACACAGCAGGAGCCCAGTTATCAAAGTTCTGCTAATCTCGGATAGTTCAGATTCCACTCCCGGCTATTCTCCGAGCAGCGGTTGGTTGATTCTCATTCTCATGACTCCTTTCTAATGATGATTTTTAAATTTCGTTTTCGTCTTCTACCTCTTCAGTCTTGCGGGAGCAGGAGAAGAACTGGCCTTGTTACGAGTGCAACCGGCGCTTCGTCAGCTCTGAGCAGCTACAGCAGCACCTCAACATGCATGATGAGAAGTTGACCTCCGTCACCAGGTAAGACGTCGGACCTCGGATTTCTCTCTGCCCCTGTACGCTTCTATCTGTGCCAGTCACGTACGTAGATGTAGCGTTCACTTCACTACTTTGTGGGTCACGGGGTCATGCCGGAGCCTATCCCAGTACTCATTGGGTGAAAGGCAGGGAAACGCCCCGGAATTTGAGCGGCTAGGGGTTCAGCATCTTGCTCATGGACACTTCGGCGCACTATCTGCTGGGGCAGGGGATCATACCTCCAATCTTCTGAGGACTAAATAGTTGCCCTATCTCCAGAGTTATGCTGCCCCTAGATGATGGCTGTGATTCATCTGAATGAAATGTAACAGAATCATCCGACTGTATCTCTGGAATAACTGAGTGAACTGTCCTTGAACAAATCTCCACTCCCACCTTCAGATCCAGAGGCCGTGGCCGTGGGAGAGGAAGGAAGAGGTTTGCCACTGGAAGAAGACCTGGGCGTCCACCCAAGTTTATACAACTAGAACCCCTGGTGGACGCTGGCACAGACAAGGCGGCGGTAGGACTGAGTGTTTGTAATACAGTACC
>OMLC01057211.1:0-10934 GCA_900302585.1 Regalecus glesne
AGATAGGATATGTCAATCCACCATTGTTAATGTCCACGGGCGTAATAAAGATTTAGTAAAGATGAAGACTACAATCGAAGTATTCGGCTTTCTACATTATAAAGGAAAATCAAACTCTGATTAATCGGAAAAAATTAAAGCAACAACTGTTTTTATCTTATCACTATCTCACACACAAACACACAAACAGGATTTGTATTCCGTTCGTTTTCCCCGCTAGCGGGGGTTGACCGGTCCATGGATTCGTCTCCTCCAAGTCTCTCTATCGCTTGCCATCCCCTTCTCCAACCCCATCACCCTCATGTCATTCTCAACCACATCCTTCCATCGCCTCGCTGGTCGTCCCCTCCCTTGCGTTCCTGCCACTTCCATTGTTAAGACTCTACCCACCTCTGTATCCTCACCTCTTCTCAACACATGCCCAAACCACCTCAAACGCTGTCTCCTTAACCACTCTTCTATCGACTCTACACCCACCCTTTCTGCAACCTCCGAGCTACTAATCCTATCTATCTATGCATAAAACTGGCAAAAGTCAGTCAAAGACTAAAGTTTCAGCCATCAAGTAATCACGATATTTAAGATTTCGCCGATCTGCAATGGATGACCAAATGCCGCTGTCAATGGTTATTACAGGTAACCATGTTGGTTTTGCACACCAAACGTTCTGTCAATATATTTTTTCATGCGTGTGATATTCTAGATAATCAATGAAAGTTTTTCAAAGTTAACACTTAATCAACAAAAGACCCGAACTTCAATATATCCAATACAGCCGTCCTTTATCAACACGGGAGATCTGTTAGATAATCTTAACATCTCGATTGCTGAAAAATGATACGTTCTATGTATAAATATTCTTAATACCATTAATTTTTATCTGTGAAACATTCGACCTAATCGTGCATTATCAACTACTTTCATATCAATCTAGACAACCGCTGTTGAGATATCAAATTCCCAAAATTAGTATAGTTGGGTGCCATTTCGACTTTTACCACAAGGCGGTGACGTAAATTAAGTTATCTTGTTCCAACATTGTCCTATATTTCTTCATGAACAAGAGATATGTAGTATAGAAGAAAAAGACAATCAATGTACTCGTCATTGTACATATTTTAAAGATAATTAAACTTGGATAAGTCAAAAAAGTTGTTGTTTTTCGTCTCACTCACTCTATACTTATACATATAATTGACAAAAACCAGTTGAGGACTACTTTTACTCCTAAACTAATCACGATATTCAAGATTTCGACTCTCTGCGCTGGAAGTTCTACACTCATACCGGGGTCTAAAGTTAATACGGGTAACAATTTGATCTTGCACACTAAAACGTTCTCTCAACCTAAATTTGTTTTCCGCAGTTATGGTTTTACAAATAATCAATGAAAGTGCCCAAAAGTTCCCAATTAGCCAACAAAAGACCTGGATTTGAAATTAATCCAATACAGCCAACCTTTATTAAAATGGGAGACCTGTTAGGTAATCTAAATTTCTCCATGGCCAACATTTGAGCGCAACAACCGTTTTTGACATCGGTCAACCCCCGATAAATACAAGAGGATGCAGTTTCGTGTTTTAACCACATGAGAGCAGGTAACTCGGTCCAACATTGTTGATGACCTCAAGATGCAGATAGATACTGTAAAGAAGACGTTCAACGTTTTCGTCATCGTTCGTATTTAAAGTGAAATCAGACTTTAACATATCCCACAAAATATTTTAATCAAAGTAATTATGACACATAAGATTTTGCCGATCTCCACCGACTGGCCTACACTCATACCAAGGTCAAAAATCAATACAAGAAACTGATTTGGTCGTGCACACTCTAAAAATTCTAATCCAAATCTCTCCATTACTGACATTTAAACTTGTATATGTCATTATAATCAATCCCATAAATATTTATCTATGACACATTAGATATAACCACGCATTATCAACTCTTAGTTTAATATCTATCCAGACAACAGTTGTTGTGGTAGGCCAGATAAGAATGTAATAATCGGGATTATGTAGAATGGAGTGAGGTGAAAATTATGTCAAGCGTGAGGTTTAAATATGTTTTCTATATTTAGAGTCATTTAACTAAATATTGACAACATGATCACTTTATATTTACATGTATATTAACGATTTAACTTTCACCCTGAAAAAGAAACAATTCAGATTAACACAAACACCAGATTCACACAAGAGTGTGTTATTATGAAGTTGATATCGTCTAATGTGGATACATCACCAATTGGGTCAGAGAAAAAAAGCAACATCATTAATGTTATCAGAAGAAGCAGCCACTTTTGCTGCAGCATCCCCCACAGTGTTTCCTGCAGAAATGTGATCAGTAGTGTTAGTATGGGCTCTATATTTCATAACAGAGACATATTTGGGCAACAAAAGGGCACCTAACAATGCCAAGAGAAGGGTGTGATAAGCAATGGGTTTACCTTCGGTGGGATAAAAATTGTAGACTACCCCAAAGGCATACCGGGAGTAACGTACAGATATTCATTGACTTAACCGATGGCATTTTACATGCCTCTGTGAGAGCAATTAGCTCTGTTGCCTGGACCGAAAGGTGGGATAGCAGCTTCCATTGGAGGAGTATACCATGACCAATAACAGTGGCAAAACCCCTTTGTGACACCTGTGTTGGCATTCTGTGATGCCGAGCCATCAACAAAAAATTCCAGGTCAGCATTAGGTATAGGCTGATCTGTAAGATCAGGCCTCAGTGTGCGGACTTCTACCGAGACCTGTACACAGTCGGGTGAAGTACCATCTGCTGCTGTTGGGAGAACAGTGGCGGGATTAAAAACTGTAGATCATTTGATGGTGGTGTAAGGCATGTCCAATAGAGTGGTGTAATACCTCAACCAACTCTGTACTGAGAGGTGCAAAGTCTTTTGAGTATGCAAGATGTGAGCAACCGCATGACGAACCATTAGGGTGAGATCACTGTAGCCCACAATGTCACTTGATGCAAGCTTGCTCCACTGTAGCAGCAGCACATAGACAAAAAAGATATCAAGCTGCTACAGGGTCAAGTTTTTCTTTTTAAGATAATTAAATATCCAGAACAGTTGTCATGAGACCATCTTTCTGATCTACAGTCAGTGGTCTGTCAGGCTTAGGCAGTCCTAGTGTAGGAGCTGATTATAAAACTGTCTTCCAGTCAACCAAAGCCTTCTCTCCATCCTCAGTCCAAGTCAGTCATGTCATGTACACAGAAATTATCACCATGGACCATGGAGGGAGGCAGCCCTCAGAGTAGTCAGGGACAACTATCCAAAGTATGACATAATTCCTGGAAAAACTCTTAATTTCCCTTCTGTTACTGGTTTTCTACTGGTTACTACAGATTGGATTGCAGTAATGGTTTCGGAGATTAATTTGCCATCTTTAGTAATGATATGTCCCAAATATATTACATTTTTTAGCAAACGGCAGTTTTGAGAGACTGGCTTTATGGCCATCTTCTGCCAAGTGCTACCAAAAGACTGACGAGAAAAACATATTTTCTGGCTCAATAATCCAGGTAGTCAACCAGGTCAAAATAGTTCAATCAGGTCACCTGGATTATTGAGCCTGAAATGATGTTTTTCTTTTCTTCCATTTTGGCATTGTTATGACCAATTGTAGGGGTGGCATCGCTCAATGGGTAGAGTGGTCGTCTGGACATTGAAGGTTATAGGTTCTATCCCTGGTCCTGCAGTTGGTATGTTTAGGTGTCCTTGAGCAAGACACTGAATCCCTAACAACTCCCTAAGTGCCATATGATGGCAGCTCACTGCTCTGATACAATGGGATGGGTTAAATGCAGATAAATCCAAATTGCCCTTCGTGGGACTGATAAGAGGGTCACACCAGTTTTAGGTTGACAACGCATTCAGTGGTAATGAGTACTATTCACAAAGGAGTAGAGAATGTGCAGTCAATGAAAAACTTGCATATGAAACCTGCCTTTTGTTGTGTGGTATGCAGTATGTTGTTTATATTGGTGGGGATGCTGCAATCAGCTCAGACTGAAGATGTCACCTCTTTCAGTGACAACATGTTTATGAATAAAATTCTTATCCAGTTGAACTGATTCACCTTTTTGTGATTCCCTCACCGGGATTTTTGAGCATGCATCAAGACAGGGATAAATGTTTATCAGCTGGAAATAGATTGATGATGTCAGATAGCTGATCCAAGGCTCTGATTGGCTGCAGCCCCTTCTGAACGTGTCGAATTGCTGTGACGTCAGCTGAAGAAAAACTCGGGCGGATGTTGCCTTTCGCAAGCAAGCATTTGCAGCACGGATAAACAACTTTCCATTCTTGGGGTGGCTACAATTCATTTAAACCAGGTAAATTAACGCCAAATTCATAAATAGATACGCCGAAAAATTTGTGTCTGGAAACAAAAAAACAGATATGGCTCTCTGACAAAGCTAATTTACATGTACCCAAGCGATCCGAGAAGACCTTATTCTGTTATTGCTGTGCCAAGTAAGTGGTACGGCTAGCTAGCGGTTACCTAAAAGCTAAACATAACGGCTAGCATCAGCTTTGTTATGACGACAGGGCTTGCAAATATGAAATTATTTCAGTTACAAATAACCAACTTTTTTCATCATCAGCTTGCCCCACGATTCATCATAGCTACAGTTCCCGCTAACTTGTTAATGAAACCCCAATGTTCACTTGCTTTTCGCCGAGGAATGACGCTACGTATTATTAGACATTAGTCAACCTGGTCATCTGGTGTTAGTACCCCCACAACATAATTGTGTGTTAGCGAGCTAACATGCTTACGTAAGTGTCCATCAGGATTATCGGTGTATAATAGATTAATCAATCTGTCAAAAATAAGATTAGCAAGAGATAAATTTAGAAATTTTGCAGATGCTTTTTTTGTTACGATGTATTGCATTGAACTATCGTGGGATACATTTGGATTGGTGCGCTGATCTGCAGTGTTACATTTCGTGGTGTCCTTTTTAGGTAAAATATCCGATCTGCCACTGTGGTCAACGTTGTCTGAATGCAACATTGAACAGCGGTGCATCTTCCTGCTCCGTAAACGGTGACAGTTGTCGGGTATGAGAAAAGAAAGCGAGGGTT
Organism: Regalecus glesne; assembly: GCA_900302585.1. NCBI lineage: Eukaryota > Metazoa > Chordata > Actinopteri > Lampriformes > Regalecidae > Regalecus > Regalecus glesne. The sequence goes on from OMLC01057211.1 coordinate 5,114, forward strand.
TTATTGGTCAAAACGGGTGCTCCTTCATTTAGATCCACTTTTAATGATCTTTCAGCTGTTGGTCCGTGAAGGTAGAGACCCGTTGAGTTTTCGTTTTATTCAAATGAGCACGTGTCAATGACCACATAAGAATTTGGCTTGAAGAAACGTCTTACCTCCCCTTCCCCCTCGTATATGACATATCCATCCCCTGTATCCACCTCCACTTGTACACATTGTTGTTTGTATTCCATTTTTATTCTATTGAGCATATGCTACAAACATTTATTTACACATGCTCAAATTGTATAACTTAGAGATAATACTTCATTACAAATTTAATAAATGAGTAAAAAGCAATAGCACAAAAACTTACTCTCTCCCTCTGAATTTTTCATTAGAATCCAACTCAAATAAATATGCATATTTTTAGTTACAACAATATAGATCTGGTATGTATATGGTCAGTGCTACGTCCTCTTCTGAGGAAGAAATCATGACTAAAGGACAAAATTCACATTTTTGTGTGATTTAGTTATGAGGATGCCACGTATCTCAGCTTCTACAGATATGCGTTGATTTAGTCATGGAATCCCTTATCAGTCCCGCAAGGGGAAATTTGGATTTCTCTGTATTCCAATCCATCCTATGGCATAGGAGCAGTGAGCTGCCACCATATGGAGCTCGAGGTGCAGTTAGGGGGGTTCAGTGTCTTGCTCAAAGACACCTCTACATTCTTGTTGCAGGACCAGGAATCAAACCTGTAACCTTCCGATTGCCAGATGATGGCTCTACCCACTGAGCTATCCTACCCCGAATCCATCTGTTATACAGATGGAAAAACCCAATTGCACTTAATTTCTAGAACTTTTTCCCCCAAGGTCAACTCTTCAGCTAGTTCAGTACTGTTTAGTTATATATTCAATCTATTCAACGTTCATTTAAATACAAAAACATACTGAGGAAGACACCTGATTTACAATATAACTGAGCAAAAAAACAGACAACCTTAAAACCTTAAGAATAACAAACAATAAAAATTTATACAGCCACAACATTCACCACAACATAATGGCGATGGTAATCACACACAACCATGGGTGGCAGTGAAGAGTAAAGCTAGAAATTGTAGCGATTGTAGCTAGAAAAGTTCTATATATAAATCAGGTCAATTTACATCTGTATCTGAGAGTACTGTATCACCTTCATGGTTCTTTGATGGAAACTTTCAGCTTAAGAAGTCCACATGAATGTACTTGTACAACTGGATAGACGATAAAAATGTTGAATTGTAAATCTTCAACAAGCCCTCAGTGTCTTGACATTAGATTTTATGTAGTTGGGTACAGTAGTGAATCGTCTCTAGATAGTTTTTTAATGTATTTTTAACACAGTATTAAGGTAAATGATAAATGAACTCATTTTTATACTGGACTTTTCTAGTCTAGCAACCTCTTGAAGCACTTTACAATGTGTACCTCACATTTATTGAGCATTGGGGGATAAAGACCGTATGCCCCTTGATGATGCCCTGCAGTGGGGTTGACCCCGGGATGGCTGACTTGATTCTTATATACTCTTAGTTTCTTTACATTATGGTGTTTTTTCTCTGTTCTTTTGTACTATGAATCCCACAGGATGTTTAATTAAATTGGTGTGCAAATATGATAGTCCTGTGGTGGCGTAACTCAGTGAGTAGTGCATCATCTGGTAACTGGAAAGTTATAGGTTTCACCCTGGCGTGTGTTGAAGTGTCCTTGAGCAAGTCACAGTTTCCCTAACTGCTCTACCCTGTAGTGGACTGGTGACCTGACCAGGGTGTTTCCCCACCTTTTGCCCAATGAGCACTGAAATAGGCTCAGTTCTCCTGCGACCCAATTTTAGAGAAGCAATTGATAATGGATAATGGGACATACTTATCTAGCCATAAAACTTAAGCTGACTTCAATTTGATTAAAAAGGGTTTTTGGTTAGGTACAATTAGCTATGAATTAGCTATTAGGAAACATAATTTTGTTCTTGATGCATACTCAATAATCCAGGTATGGGAATTTTTAAAAACACAAAAAACGGTGAATTAGAACTCTGGTCTAAACCCATCTACAGGCTACCCACTGTCATTCAAAGATGATGATGTTTATATCCTTGATGGGGAGGAACACTGGTTTGAAAAGAGGTTATGAAAGAGGCCATATATGTTAAGCGGAAATGTCCGTCGTTGGAGAGGGATGGTGGCCTAAAAGTGCATCTGTTGTCTTGTTAAAATGCCATGTTTGCAAATATTCCCCAATCCTCTGTGAATGATGCTCATTGCTACTGAATGTGCAATCAATGATCAACCTGCGTATGAACCCAGCCTTTTGTGATATCAATGTATTGGTTATAAGGGTGGGAATACTGCAGTTTTCTCAGACCCAAGATGTCAGCTTTTTAAGTGACAAAACGTTTCTGAATAAACTTCTGATCCAGTTGAACTGATTCACCGTTTGTTTGTGATAATTTTGTTCTGTTTTAAAGGATAGGATCATTTCCTTTGTATCCAGATTTCATTTAATCCACACACGCTGCTTTGCCTCTTTCACTACTGAGGCTGCCGTCCTTCGGGCCTGTTTGTACCTTGCAGCAGTCTCTGGAGTCTCCCAGGATAACTTATCCCAGAAGGCCTCCTTCTTCAGTCGGACAGCTTCCCTAACTACTGATGTCCACCAGGGTGTTCGTGGGTTACCATTCCTTGAGGCACCTATGACCTTGAGACCACAGCTCACAGTTTCAGCTTCAGTAATTGAAGCTTTGAATATAGTCCACTCTGATTCGATGTCCCTAACCTCTACAGGGATGCCAGAAAAGCTCTGCTGTAGGTGGGAGTTGAAGGTCTTCTTGACAGAGTCCTCCTCCAAGCGTTCCCAGTTCACCCGCACTATACCTGGGTGTTCACCTGAACAATAAACTGGACTGGACTGATCACTCCACTGCACTATATAAGAAGGGCCAGAGCAGACTGTATCTGCTGGGGAGACTGAGGTCTTTTGGAGTGCAAGGGTTACTCCTCAAATACATTTTATAACACGGTGGTGGCACCAGTCATCTTCTATGGAGTGGTCTGCTGGGGCAGCAGCATCTCAGCTGCGGACAGGAGGAGACTTGATAAAGGAAAGCTTGTCAAGAAAGCAAGCTCAGTCGTAGGATGCCCCTTCAACACTATGGTGGTATTGGGACAAGGGAGGATGATGGCTAAGCTGTCATCCATGATGGACAATAGTTCTCATCCCATGCAGGACTACATTGCTGGGCTAGAGTTCCTTCAGTGATAGGTTACTGCATCCAAGGTGTTTGAAGGAGCGTTTCCACAGGTCTTTTCTTCCTGCAGCTATCAGGCTCTTTAATCAGCACTGCTCCCACAATAGAACAACCCCAAAACATCTACAGCAATAACTAACTACAATATACTGGATAATTAACAATGAATGCAATCGGTCTATCTGTCCATACTGTATATAATGTACATATTTCCTACCCTGTTTAATCTTGTCTATGCTACATGTTATTTCTAGATGTGATATCTCTGTTACTGTGCTTTACACTGGCTGCTGTTTCACCGCAATTTCCCCCAGTGGGACTAATAAAGGAATATCTTATCTTATCTTATGTGAATTGGAGGACTCGCATGCAATGGCTCCATCCTTCCTGTGGATGTTCTGGAGGGGTATCAAAGAAACTGACCCAGCAGTAGGCAACTCGGGGAATTCGACAATTGACAAACCTGAATTTCAGTGGGGGTTGAATAATTTTCATTGCAACTGTAGCTCGACCTTTTATTTCTGCCAGATTTTTAACTCCCCATGTTGTGCTGGACTAGCCTTCTCTATGAACTCCATCACATGTTGGAAAGTGGTCTCGTCTAGAAAATCAGTTTGCCTCTTCAGTTCATTCAACAGCTGGCTCTGCCTCCTGGAGGAGCTTGTCAGCTTTGTGGCCCCTGACTGAAGATTTCATTTATAGGCTCTTAGGTGTAATCCCACTCTGTCTGCACTTCAGGCTGAATCTGAGGTGGTTTCAGCAGTCTGCCATCTTCTTGCATTCTCAATCTCTTTACTTTGATTTTAATCAAAGTAAGGAAATAACAAGGTTTAATCAGGTCACCTGGACATGTATATCAAGTAAAATGTTTTATCTCTTATCTAAATGACGTCTTCAGTTTCAACTGACTGCAGATATACCTACCCTTATAAACAGTACATTGGCATGATAACCAAAAACAAATAATTGGTTTCATATGCAAATTAACATATCATTGACTAGAAACATAATGAGAATATGTACTATTTTCAGAAGATTGGGTAATGGTTACAATCACATCATTGTAAGATGGTGACAGATGTACTCTTAGCAATCCCCCCCTATCCGTTATTTTCTGATCAATGTAAAGCAAATTAAACTACATAGCTGTAACTGCATCCTAATCCTAAATACCAAAATTAGACATGGGGCTCAGGACTGACCCCCCAAAATATAAAAAAGAGAAAGAAAGGAAAGTCACTTCATTTCATCATTGTATTCCTACAACGAGATGTATCCTCTGCATTTAATATGTCCTATTGAATAGGAGCAGTAGGCAGCTTCAGCATCTGGGGAACAGTTAAGGGTTTAGTGTTTTGCTCAAGGACACTTCAACATGCTCTCTTAAGATGCTGGGGATCGAACCAGTGACTTCCTGATTACAAAAAAAACCTGCTCTACCTCCTAAGCTGTGCATTCTCTGCATATTCTCTGAAATGTAGTCTTCTTAATTGCAAAATAAAGCCCAAATCTGTGAGAAAGATAAACATAAACAGTAGATAAGAATTAACTGAAGATTTAGCATGGAGACAATAAGTAAATGAGGTAGGGTACACTGGGAGATTTAGTTTACATTTCGACCTTTTATCTAACGTGACCTATATGGACCATTAGAAATTAGTTATATCTTTATATCCATATAGTGATCCATTGATTAAGATTGATGTATTGATTCAGTTATCATATATAATCAATCCAAAGTGAACACATTGATCATATGATCATCTCTAAGATCACCTAGGATGTGAAAATGAAATTTAAAGCTCAATATCTCTTATCCACACACAGATAGGACCCTGTAAATCCAAGGAGCTGAAATGCTTATTATCTATGTTGATAATAGAAAGGGATCTCTGAGTTAACCGATAAACCGATCTACCCAGTCACAACTCTTCTCTGTCCTAGCCCCACAGTGGTAGAATGAACTCCCCATTGATGTCAGGACAGCAGAGTTGCTGTCTATCTTTCACCTCAGGCTGAAACCCACATCTTCTTAAAACACTACCCTGACTCCTCATCTAAGCTCCTGCTTACTGGTTTCGGTTGTCTTAGCACTTGCTCATAGACTCATAAGCATCAGTTCTTTGTCTCAGCTCTTGTTTATTTGCTTCACACATTTGTCTCATTTGTTTGTATGGATAGTTAGTGGCTAACTTAATGGCAAACTTGACTTACCAGTGGTTCTACTCTTGGATGCTTGTGTGGGAAGAAAATGTACGTAGTTTCTGGTGACTAGTGGTTCCTTAACCACCTATGTTGAATGCATTTAATGTAAGTCGCTTCAGGTAAAAACATCTACTAAATTCAAATAAACTAAACTAAGATAAACAACATGCACTTAACCATGAAAAATGAGGCATTTTATAGTGAACAAGAGGTCTATTTTTATGTATTTTGTTTTTGCTAAAACATTAGATTGTTTTTCATTGGAAATTATAGAAGAGCTCAGCAATAAAATTGTCCATCTAGATACTTTGTCTGGGTTCATATTAATATAACTTATTGT
>OMLC01057215.1:0-12447 GCA_900302585.1 Regalecus glesne
GTGTATTTGTGTGGTGCTCGTGGACAGACAGCCGTGTAAATGAAGAGATATGAGCCTGGGATGAGACTTTCATTTGGGTGATTCATTTTCATGAAGCTAAAGCAGACGCCTCAGAGTCACTGGATCAGGGGACTTGCCGTGGCGGTTTCCTTCATAAAGGATGCTGGATGAGATTTGAACTTGCTGTGGAGGCTGGCAGGTTGTCTCAGTGCAAGAGGGTCCTTGGCTATTGTTCCTCTTCGTCATGCAGATTGCCTGTCCAGCATTGTTTAATTTTCCAGGCCCTATGTCCAAAGACTAGTCGGTTTGATGATGAGCAAATATTAAATGGCTGATTCATGATATATCTATGAGGCTGGACCTGGAATAGGTTAGCAGTTTTCCCAGGCTGTCGTCCTCCCTCTCAACCAAAACACAAGACGGGCTGAAGTCCCCACTTCTCCTCTAAAAGAGAAGGAGAGGAGTAGATAAAGCAAATGAAAGGGTAGATGAGTGGTGTTAGAGCCACCATCTTGTCTGGATATAAATATCTGCCGATGCTCTTGTGCACATCTCTGGTGATGTTCCTGGAGTGTTCTGGGTCTTTCTACAGCTTGCACCCACCATTAGGTGACCCAGCTGGGACTGATCAGACCCCAGCTTGTGTCCAGATGGTGAGCTAATTCTGACCGCATGGCGCCCCTCTTTTGAGCCACCGCCATCTTGAAACCATCTCTGCTGCGTCGGCGATACCAGGGATGGCTCGCCTCTTCCTCGCTCTCTTGATGCACAAATCACCGGATGCTCCGGCTACAGAATGCCTTGAAATTGATAATCTGATGGATTACTTTGGTTTTTGTACCTCATTCAAAGTCTCTTATTCAGGGTATTGAAGTGATTAGTTATTCTAACCAATTAGGAAGGTTAAACCATCCAGACCGGACCACCGCATCGTTTCTTGGACCTAGCTAGCTTTGGGCAACACATGCTCTGTTAGGCTAAATGTATCTGAAATGCTTTATTTCGTGTTGCATCTCAAGATGTATGCGGTCAAATAAGGCCTGCGAGTAAAGACCATGGTCACTTTGTTCAGTCTTCTGCATGGGCTTTGATTTTGATTTTCCTACCTCCCCATGGCTGCCTTCAAAGACATCCCAGTCATATAACTCTCACTCACCCTCTCTGTGTTCCCTCCACTACCCTCCCCAATTCTCTTTTCTGGAGCTGCCACCAATTTCTGGCTGCCTGACATGAGATGAGAGTCATTTTCACATGGCTTTTTTTATGCCATTCCATTAAATCAGACACAGTCTAAAGTTTTAGTGCGTCTCTCATCCTGCTGGCACGACTCACTGCCCTTTAGCGACACAAATGAGCTTGCATCTTTGTGTGTATGTGTGTGTGTGGGGGGGTGCATTTGTCACAGAAATAAGTTGGTTTCTTCGCTGCCTCCTGTCCCCTCAAGTAAGTCACTGTTTGATCTTCCAACGTCAAGGATGTCAATAGAGGGACAGGGAGAGCTCTGTAGGGCTCCAAAGAGCTTTTTTTAAGGGGCGGGGTGGGGCGGGGTGGAGGGATTGATCCCCTAGGACTCCATGAAAGCTTTTTCTTCATCTTCTATTTTCTGTATTTGTCTGATATCTCTTTGTCAGTAGTTGAGCATTACAATTTCTGGCAGTACGTTCCATGATACCCATGTCTATAATGTATTATGAACATATTTCTAATGTGCCTGCTATTGGGTAGTTATAGTTATAAGCACTTGTGAACATTCATGATACTTCATATCAATCAATCAATCAATCAATCAATCAATCAATCAATCAATCAATCAATCAATCAATCAATCAATCAATCAATCAATCAATCAATCAATCAATCATAGCACACTCCAAACAAACGATTTCATAATGACTGATAAGCTCATGTGTCTTAATAATTGATAACTGGTGGTCATTCTCTGACATTTTGGTGAGGAAGGCGTATAATCGTCCCCATAGTTGAGAGAGATTTCCATCTTTGGGAGGGTGTTGTAGTTCAGGAGGTAGAGCGGTCGTCTACTAATCAGAGGAATTGGTGGATCAATCCGTGCAGAAAGGGTTTCCAAGTGTCTTCGAGCAAGACACCAAACCCCCTAACTGCTCCCCGGGCACGGCAGCTGGTTACTGTTCCTAAACAACAGCAGGGCTTAAATGCAGAGAAGACATTTCACTGTATGTATGTACAATGATCACCAGACAACTGCCCCCCCCCGAGCTATGCCACTAATATAAGTTACAATGCATTCAGAAAGGCTCATAATGCTCGATAGACATGTGCGTCATGTAAAGAATCGGCCGATCTTTTGTTTTTGTTTCTCTATCTGCTGTTATCTCAGTGATGAATGAACCATCTTCCTGTTTATTCTCTAATTAGAATCCATTCCTAGATATGGAAACAGCTGATGATGCCCACATCTCATTTACAGAGTTATAGAATATGCTTGACTATTGGGCATTGTCAGAACAGTGGACCAGTGGGAACGTACGGGTTTATTCCCCGAGCATCTCTGATTTCATTTCACCGTGATAATGGCAATCCCCGAGGACCCGGTATGAAAACACTCTCTCCTACTGCACCAGCTGTTCTCTATAGCCTTTGTACTCCTTATAATCCCTCTCCAATACCTTCCCCGGCCTTCCTTTGCTCATCCGCTCTCTCCCGAGCTTTTTTTTTTTTTTTAAAAACACAATCCTGGGTGAGCACAGCTCAGCGTTGCAGAGGATTTTAATTAGAAACAGTTAGAATGATATCGTAAAACAGACCTGCTGGAACCTACCAGAAAAGGCTCTGGCCTCTTTGTAAATGATGTGAGCCGTCTGGGGAAGAGAGAAATCAACTTATTCCGAGTTGATCCACGTCGCTCACTACGGCAACGGCCATCGTCAGTAAACTCAACGGTCTGGAAAAGAGGGCAGAGATACCAAATATGGAGCTGTGTAGTCTGTTCCCTCTTCTTATCGGTGTGGTAGGCTTTCATGGGGGCTGCTGCCAGCTTTTTACAATGTAGCTGCACATCTACCAAATCTATCTATAGCAAACCTCTGCGATGAACTTGTCACCCCCGGGCAGGGACCCGGGCGTTTAATCTTTCTAGACACTTTACATTTTGAGGAAAAAAAACGGCACTTTTCAAGTACGGTGTAAACGCTGTGCTAAACTAGAGAACTCCCTCCAGCAGATCTATATTACTTTGAACTTGCATTTGCAAACAACTTATCTATATAGCCAATATCTCTCATCACTCCCCGGTCCTGGCGCAGGAGAAAAAGTTCCACCGAGGGCACAAGGTTATGAATCAGTGAAGTTCCTGGATTTGCTCTGCTCTGAAATTGACTGACTTTTCATTCACAAAGTCCTGGCTGTTGTCTGGAGAGTTCACAGAGGATGTTTCCCCGTTCTGATAGCTCCTCGTGTTCACTTTCATTTCAAATGCAGCTGAGGCTGATGCAAATGCCTTCTCCGCAGATTGTGTCAGAACACGTCTTCAAGCGAGCTATCTTCTTTTAACGCAGTTACCTCATCCAATACTGCCAACTTTTCAACTCCACTTCAAAATGGTTTCTGTGAACTCTGAGTAACTTCAGCAAACACAAAGTGCACTTGTTAGGGGAAAGCACATCTGTTCCATCCCCTTTCCATCACCCGAGTTCCTCCTTTTACAGTCGTGCATGAGTTGCCGCGTGTCTGCGTGGAGATGCTTTTTGTGCGCATCTGATACCTGCTTGTCTGTGTATCCGTCCCTCTTGTTAATAAGTTAGAGCTCTGTGTAACTGTACCAGTGGAAAGGCGATGAAAGAGAATAAAATAATCCCTGCACATGATATTCTCGTGCTTGCATGCTATTCTTCCAGCCTGTGGATTGCTAGCTGTTTACCCGTACAGGGGACTTGATGTCATTCTAATCATCACTTGTTTACCTTTTAATTTTCGACTAGTTCAGCAGCGCGCTACGCTCCAGCCTTCCAACCCGCTATCCTCCACCCAGATGAATGTCAGAGATTGCTTGTCTGCTGCGTGGGACTGCCTCTTGGGTAGCGATTGTGTTTTTCATCTGAAACTAATAATAATGAGACAGGCCCTCAGAGGCACCTTGCAATTTTTCTTCCCTTTTTTTCTTCTTCCACAGATCAGCGTGTTTCTTTTTTTTTTTTATACCACTGTGTATAAAACTCCATTACGGGCCAATCCGAGAGTGATGCTGTCTCTTATTGTCACTTTGGCAATGATTTGCTTTGAGCTGTATGTCATAATCTAGCCATGGATTTTAGGCCAACGCCTGATAAAGGGGTGAAAATAATTGCCCCCTTTTGTTAAGCAGATGGGAAATGAGAAAGTTGAACGAGATCAATTTGACCTAGCTTGTAAAGTACTTTTCACCGAACATCTTATTTATAAACTCGCTTTCATTTGGACTTAAAAATACATACACACATAAATGCATAAATGCATAAATACATAAATACGTACATTACACAGCAATTCAAATGATCTCTTTCCATCTTGGGCACCGATCATCCGAGTACTAGACACCAGCTCAACCTCCTGAGCCCCTGATGGTTACCTGTGTGGTTTTTCATTATCACATATTCACTTTCCAGTTTCACATGTCAGGAATAGTGCCGGCCTGGTGGGGAGGACATGGACATGGACGGAGCATGTGGGGCTTTCCTGACACGCCACGCTGTGATCAAACCTGTGACGCTTGACTTGGAGGTGTGCACTCTATTGCTGAGCTATCGCAGTGTCTCCTCTCCTTCATCCATCCATGGAATGTCAGCGAGAGGATTCAATCAGATGATATGAGCTCGATGCCCCCCTCCCTAAAACGTTTATCACCTGAAGCCCTGCGGTCAGCGAAATATTGACAAGTGATGGGATTGGGTGGGAGGAGTGAGTCACTAATTGACAGACATGGAAGATCTGGGGGTGCAGGTAAAGCACAGTTGATGCATTTTGTTTGTAATTTCTCCTTATGAGACAGGGCTGTGAGATTATTTTACATTTTGAGAACAAATCAATCGACCCATTGTATATCAAGAGTCCATACATCTTAAAGGGAGGGAAATTGGAAAGGCAATATCCTCCCTTTGTAGCAAATTCTCCTGTATGATTCAGTTAGGAATGACAACAAAAATAATGGCCCCTGGACTCCCTCCCAATGGGTTTGGAGTAGGCCAACCACATGAATCAAATGCTAAACTCACTGCCCCGCTACTTACTCGGAGTGTGAAGTACATCCTGACTTCATTACTCAATGCCGTTGACTTGCATTCATTCATTATCTGGCCGACATTCCAGGTTGATTCTCTACGGCATTAAAACACAAAGAGCTGGATGCAGCCTAAATATGATGGATTAAAGAGGGGCTGGCCGTATGGTACACTTTTCTTCTTCATAGTCACGGATTCATATCGTGTATCTCCATAGTGGCTCAGATTGATGCAAACCGGTTGAGTAGAGGAGACGGAGTGTGCAGAAATGGTAGGAATTATGTCCTGTCATGTCATGTCCTCGTCAATCGGTTATCCAAAGACCAGTCCAGATGTGCTGGTGCCTATCCCAGTGCTCATAGAGCGGATGGGGGAGAAACACCTTGATCATGTCACTACCCCATCCATCCATGCCTGATGCCCTGCTGACACCCCGCGGTGGGAGTGAACCCACAGCCTCGGCCTCGGTAGGTCCCAAAGCGCATATTGAGCTACCAAACCCCCAAAGAAGCTATTATCGCCAGATAACTCAGCCATAAGATAAGATGAGATATTTCTTTATTAGTCTCACAATGAGAAATTTGCAAGACTTTTACAGGGAGAGGGCGCGAACCCAGAACCCCACTACCAGAAATCAGATGCAGCCGAGATTCCCACATTTGGGGACTCCGCAGGAGCCTGAGTAACCCGAGTGTAATGGCTCAGCCTCAGCCTGGGAGAGCCACCATCTTGATCGTGGTATCTCCCCTGCCAAGTAAGAATCTGTAATTATAAATACTAAAATTACTCATTACATATATAGAAATGGATGGGATGGGTTAGGGGAGGACTGTATTATGAGAAAACAGACCACTGGGCGAGTTAAAACCATCGAGTGAACAGAGGCAAGACATGGGGACAATGGAGAACTTTAAAGTACTGCACACATAACTGTAATTATTTTGCATTATCTTTTTCTCCCATCACCCTCTAATTTCTTCCTTATTCTCTCTTTTTACAAACTCATCCCCTCTCTCTGTCTCTCACCCACGTGCTCAGACAAATCAGAGCTATCTGATGCAATAGGAAAAGCTTTTAGCGAAATGTTCCATCTTTGTATGCCGTGCAGCTTCCCTCTAATGGATCTATTTTCCAGCTCAGAGTATGGCTTACTGAATGTTCTATACAGGATTAATAAAAAATGTATATCTTTCCGTCTTTAAATAGACAGATAGGCTGATTTTCCAAGATGTTAAGTGCTCAACTATGACAAACAATTAATTTTGCTATTCCCCATTGACATTAAATAATACATTCTATTGGGTCTTCAATAAGAGTTAAGAGACAGCTTTGTGAAATGACTTCTATACATTTACTGTGTGAGGGATCCATCTTTACATGTCACATCAGTCCCCATGTTGTGGGGGCGGACTCAGACTTAGATGGAGCTCGAGGGATTAAAGACTGATTCCCGTCCTGATGCCCCGTGTTGGGTTCGAACCCTCGTCAGTTTCCGAAGCACGTGCTCTACAGCTGAGTTACCTTGGCCCCCCTTTATTATATACTAATGATAAATATACACTATACGCTGTACATTACATTAGTCAGCCACTGGGGATTCAGCGTCTTGCTCAAGGACACCCTGACACGCTTTCAGCAGGAACCAGGGATGGAACCACCAACCCTGTGATCCCTGGACAACCCTTCTACCTCATGATGTCATGTCATGTGTAAATACTAGTCTCAGATGGCCAGTTCTACTGCAAGTACCCTCAAGTCACAACAACTTTACAAGAGCCATCCTCTCTGCCACAGCCACTGTTGTCAGCACAGTAAGTATCTATGTCGCTGAGTAGCGTGTCCTTGTACAGGATTTAAAAAAACAACTAATTCGACTGTTTTTCTTTTCGGTGAATTGAATTAGTGTCAGCAGTCTGAGAGTGGTAAAGTAAATGACGTCAGGGTGGGTTTGTGTGTCTGGGAGTGTGCACAGTCTTTTGGTGTGATTCTCACGTGGATAATGATTTTGTGGCTGTGGCTCTCTTTCCCCGACCATCTGTTGGTTTATTCCCTTTCTCATCCATATGGATAACAGGACGTGTATTAGGATAACTAATACAATGGTCCTCATATGGTGTGTGCGCACTAACAAGAGGCTACAGATTGCAGGGTCATTCTTAGGGGAGGTGTTTTTTTAGAGGGGTGAGGGGCTCACAGATGCAGTCAAAGTGGTGCTCGGTGCATAAAGCAGACCGACTGGGGTCTACACAGTTTTCATCAGCTGACCCTTGAATTTAATCTGTCACATCATGGGTCGTGATCAAGTTCCTGTCTTACCAAGAGGCAGATTACAACATCGGATTATGATCCGTATTTATTTAAATAAGATGTTTTATTTATCCAGGGCCAGAGGGGCTCTGTGGTAGAGCGCGTGCCTCAAGACTAACAAACCACAGGCTGCGGGTTCAAACCAATCACAGGATACCAGGAAGGCCACCCAGCCTTAATCCCCCACACCAGCCCTGAGATGGGGTGGTGGCCTGTCCAGGGTGTGTCTCCTCCTTCCAGCCAATGAGCACTTGGATTGGCCCCAGCGTTTCTTTTGAAATGTTTTTTTTTAATAATTTGATCCCTTTTTTATCCCTCCAACCTAACCCTTATACCCATCTGAGGCTCAGCCAATTATCCCCCACAGTGCAGCCGGGATTTGAACACCCAACTGCATGATGCAGAGATGCACTTACCTTAAGTGCCTTAACCCCCCTACGCCACCGGAGGCTCCCAGGCCCCATATCTGCAACCCATAATGGTTGATGATGGATGAAATAAAAAACAATTACATGGACTGTTTCCCGAGTTAAACGGTGGATGGTAAATAGACTTGTTCTTATGTAGTACTTTTCTACTCGAGTAACCACTCGGAGCGCTCAACACCGTAGACCTCACATTTGGCAAGCAGGGGATATTAAGGCCATGTGACCTTTTCCTGACACCCTCCAGCGGGATTGAACCCGCTACGCCCGACTCGGATGCTCGTCTTCTGCCACTGTATCATTCTGGTAAACCTCACCACCTTTTCGTACCATCGTCTGAGTAGTTAAGGGTGTGTGCAGGTATGGCTCAGTGGTAAACTCATGAACTCAGCAGGACATATTTGCTACCAGCAGTTAATCTATAAGCCTTTCAGTGAAGGGTAGCTGCAGCCCTTTACAGATCGCATGTGTGGATGGAAGTGAAGAAGACAGGAGAACAGGGTCGGCGAAGAATACTGTGTTTGGAACAGGCTATGGGGGTGCTGGTCCAACCGAGAGAGCGACAGAGTCAAAGATGAGCGAGAGGTGGGCGGATCCCTCAGAGGAACATCCTACAGTAAAAGAGAATAAGGGCTATCATCGGGATGCGGGAAAAAAATCACTGCGACGAGCCCGGTGCTAAAGTGGAGTGATGAGAAATGTTTTGTCCGGAGGGGTGAAGCTGTCCATATCCACATGATTAGAGCACAGTCAATGATGGATGCCTGGAGGGGGCATAGTGTGGCTGTATTTGTGAAAACAAAACACAAAAAGAGACAAAGCTTGTACTTTGGTGCCTGTGTGTTATTATGTGTGTGTGTGTTTGTCAGGGGTTCAGTCTAAATATGTCAAAGAACCAAGTAGGAAAATATACACACAAAAAACCCAATACAGAAAAATCTCAAAGGGAAACCGGATATCAGAATCTGGAGCAGTGCTCCCAGCAGAGCCACTGAAGAAGCCCCCCCCCAGTTACAACAGAAATAAAATTGTTTGATCTCTGTTGTTCCTGTTTCTATTGTTTTCTGCTGTAAACCTCCTCCACCCACCAGCCCCCCGCCCACCACACACAGACACATGCAGTGTAGTGCAGTGACGGAGGAGTCAGACAATGTGAAGGTAAATAGGTAACGCCGACATGTTTACTCATGTGACCTGCAAAGTGATCAAGCTTGCTAGAGACAAACTACTAATTTGTATCATTTTATACACCTTCCCACTTTAATTGGTGTCTATAGAGACCCTCTCCCCCGCCCACTACTGTTATCTAGCTCCTGTATGGCTTCCCGCAGCAGTGGAAGAAAAGGAAGCTTCATTTATTTGTTAGTGTACAATAGCAATAATAATGATTCCCTTATCAGTCCCACAAGGGGAAATTTGGATTTCTCTGCATTTTTGACCCAACCTATTGTATAGGAGCAGTGAGCTGCCAACATATGGCGCTCGGGGAGCAGTTAGGGGTTAAGTGTCTTGCTCAAGGACACCTCGATATGCTGTATGCAGGACCGGGGATCGATCCTGCAACCTTCCCATTGCCAGACGACCCACTGAGCTATGCCGCCCCCTAACCGTGTGCGTCCTCTGCCTTGAACCCTTCCTGTTGTGTAGGAGTGCTGCCATAGGCTCCAGCATGACCCCGCGACCCGACCTCAGAGAGCTGGTTGAACCCAGGACCTTCCTGCTGTGATGCATCATTGCTCACCACTACACTACTGTGCTGTCTGCACGGCAGTAATCACCCCGCCTTTTCCACCTGACACGTCACATGACCAGGTAAGCCTCCTGGTAGTTTGGGGGATATCCCTCAGACCATGATGATGTTCTATTTAACAGGTGGAGCTTTGGATAACACTGTTCGTGTGATGGTTATGCTCTGGCCTACAGCCGGAGATGGACCTGCATCAGTTATATGTGACCGAGCTGCTTCATCTTAATCAGTAGATTTCAACAGCGGTTGGGGCTGAAGCCCACTACTGCTGCTCAGCCCTCTGCCCATTTCAACAGCACTGGATGGAATCAACTTAAGCTCGATGCTGTCCGGGTGACCGGAGATTTACTCGCTGGTGTGAATGGAGGATGTCATCAAGCTATACACGTCCATAATCCTGCTTCATGTCGGCTCATGACCCTGTGACTCTGTGCTCTTTATTAAAAGAGGGCCTATTTCACACGTCATGAGTAGACCCCGCGTGATGAGGTGGATATGGACTTAGAGGGATTACGGCTGGATGCCCTTCCTGATGCACCCGAGTGGGTTTGAACCCACGACATTTAACTCATCAGTCTCCAAAGTGGGTACCACTGAGGTACCACCATGTGTCCACCCACCAGTTATCATTCCATGGTCAAAAGGATGCATTTGTGTTCTGATGAGACACATTTCACCCTGAGACTGATTCACCATTCATTGATATGGGTGGTGGTAATCAACCACCATTAACCAGTGACAATTATCTAATCGATACGACAGCCTGGCTATTGAGCAAGTCTTTAGTTCATCATGGGCCACAACTCAGCGGTGTTGGTAGCTGGCTTTTACATTCTGATCAGATATCGGTTATGCAACCAAACAATGCACAATCACCCAGCCCCCAGTGTGCACATACATGCACACCAATAGGAGGAGAGGGAGAGAAAGGGAGAGAGAGGAATGCACGTGCACGACATTAAGTCCTGTGAGGGTCATTTCCTTATCTCCATCCTGCATGAACAGTCCCATTCATTAGCATTGATTTCCCTTTGAATAGCCATTAAAAGGTCTATCCATCCTTTCTTACTCTCTATTGCCCTTTCTTCTCCATGTCCTCCGTCTCTTTCCCCTCCCAGTCGCCCTGTTTGCTCCGTCTTAAAAAGAATCCCATTCTCCATCTCTATCTCCTCCTTCCTCTTCCTCGGTGATGTGTCTCCTCCTTCACGGCTCCACGCTGAGCAGCAGCCGACTGCTTACGGCAGCTGAAGGTTATCAGATGGATTCGGTGAAGGGCTGAATGATCAGCAAACACCAGCACAGGCCGTGCCGAAAACAATTAAATCAGGAGAGAGGCTGGTGTTTGTTCAGGGGAATTAGTGGAAGGATGAAGTGGACTGAACAACATGAGACGGTCACAGTTTCAGGGTGAATAGACTGATTCTGCTGACGAATAAGTAACGGAGCGGAAAGGCAACATGTTGCTCATTTGGTGCTTTTAGATAGAGTTTGACCCGCGTACACCTCTGGCTACCCTTCATTTCCATGCTGGCCCCTCTGTAGGGGTTCACTGACTGAGGTTGACACCCCTTGAAAACACTCTCTCTCTCTCGCTCTCTCTCACACACACACACACACACACACACACAGAGACACACCAACCTACTCCAAAAGCATACAACCAGCTTATAGTTTGCGGCTTACACATCGATGATATATTGATTCTTTTTCCACATCAGTATCATTTTCCGACTGACCTTGCTGTTGTGGATAGATAGGGCCTGAAATACTTTGAAAAAAACAACTTGTTTACGTCCAGCCTGTTCTTATTTTGAATCCTATTGTTAAGAGTCATCAAATCTAGTCGTGTACCTGTGTGTGTGTGTGTGTGTGCTGGAGGGTGTGTGTTCAGGACTAGCTGGGTCATCGGGTTGTGCGTTGAGTATGCAGCACTAGTCCTACTCTGGATGAGCAGAGCGGATGAAAAACGAGGGGAAAGACAGAAACCAGGACGGATTTACAAGACAAGAGACATAGCCAGGGGCTGGGCTAGCCTTACCAAGGTAACGTGCTAGCAGTTAGCAGGTGTCTCTGACGAGGCGTCACCAGCGCTGCTCTCAGCTCCCATGAGTGGCGAGCTCTGTCTTGGTATTACTATTAGTTGAGTTTATGTTGATGGTGGATGGAGGCATATTAATTTCGAGTGGGAGATTATACAACACCTCTTACTGGACTTTTGACACCATGCGTGTGAGTGGAGAGGGGATGAGGTCACTCTGCTTGCATCATCGAGGGGAATTGGTAGGGACCAGATGACATGATTAGGATATGTAATGAGCATGTATAGATTTTAGAAGCTGCCCTGGTGTTGGTGGTCTGCCATGGTGGCCCTGACATTCTCATCCTCTTCCTCTCGCCAGTCAAGCACGACTTGATTTAAGTCTTGGCCTGCGGCAGCTAAACTCCAAAAGAACAGATTTATGAAAAATGTTAACTCTTTTTCTTTAATTCTGCTCTGGGCTCCCTGTCCACCCTCGCAGAGCCAATCAACCAAAACATGTGCTCTCTCTCTCTCTCTCTCTGTCTCTCTCTCTCTCTCTCTCTCTCTCTCTCTCTCTCTCTCTCTCTCTCTCTCTCTCTCTCTCTCTCTCTCTCTCTCTCTCTCTCTCTCTGTCTCTGTCTCTCTCTCTCTCTCTGTCTGCATGTCTCTCTCTCTCTCTGTCTGTCTCTCTCTCTATCTCTTTCTGCATGTCTCTCT
>OMLC01057220.1:0-16326 GCA_900302585.1 Regalecus glesne
AGTAGTAGTAGTAGTAGCAGTAGTAGTAGTAGTGGTAGTAGTAGTAGTAGTAGTAGTAGTAGTAGTAGTAGTAGTAGTAGTAGTAGTAGTAGTAGTAGTGGTAGTAGTAGTAGTAGTAGTAGTAGTAGTAGTAGTGGTAGTAGTAGTAGTAGTAGTAGTAGCAGTAGTAGTAGTGGTAGTAGTAGTAGTAGTAGTAGTAGTAGTAGTAGTAGTAGTAGTAGTAGTAGTAGTAGTAGTAGTAGTAGTAGTAATAGTAGTAGTAGTAGTAGTAGTGGTAGTAGTAGTAGTAGTAGTAGTAGTAGTAGTAGTAGTAGTAGTAGTAGTAGTAGTAGTAGTAGTAGTAGTAGTAGTGGTAGTAGTAGTAGGAGTGGTAGTGGTAGTAGTAGTAGTAGTAGTAGTAGTAGTAGTAGTAGTAGTAGTAGTAGGAGTGGTAGTAGTAGTAGTAGTGGTAGTAGTAGTAGTAGTAGTAGTAGTAGTAGTAGTAGTGGTAGTAGTAGTAGCAGTAGTAGTAGTAGTAGTAGTAGTAGTAGTAGTAGTAGTAGATTCAATAAAAATATTTCTTAGTATATTTGCAAGAGACAAGCTAATAAAGATAAATATTGGCTAGTTATCAGTCTTGTGTTCGGCTGTAAACAGACCCACCATTTCCTTATCTTCCATTAACATCGTGTTTCGTGTTAATGGTAATACCAACGCCAGTCATGACATGACTCTTGACCGGCAGTAGGCCTACGAGAACATAACACAGGTCACCTACCCTCCCTCACTGGTCTCTCCTCCGTAGGCACTACTAGCTCCCTGGTTGGCGGTGAAGTAGATGGAGCTGGAGCTCATGGAGTCTGTGCGCTCCCGGTGGATGAAGTGGCGGCGCCGCCTCGCCCGCTGGCTGTCCTCCACACCCTTTCTGTAAACAACGTTTGTCATTCAGTACCGAGTGATCGGAGTCTGTGAAGGCAGAGGTGAGCGGACTTGTTTGTGACTTGGTGTGGAGATGGCACACCTTGTGAAAGTCACCAATGCAGTCACATCCCCACAGTGGGAGTGGACATTGAGGACATTGTGCCAAGCCGGGGGGAAAAAAGCTCATCAGCAGACTGTTCCTGTAGTCACTGCCATACAATGACACGTGTCCATGTTCTACTTTGTTTTACATAAATGACACGTTCCCTCAAGTTTGAGCACCAGCATTCAGCAGCTGAATAGAAAACCAATCTGCTTGGTTGGGAAATGAGAGAGGTCTGAGTACAGACCTCAACTGCTCCCCACTTTGTGGGGTTGGACACAGACTTAGACGAGGCTTGGGGAAATTGAGGCCGGATACCCTTTCTGATGCCCCGTGGTGGGTTTGCACCCACAGTCTCTGGCGCATCTTTTCCCGAGGTGGATGCTCAACCACTTAGCTACTAGAAAAACCCTGATTGCTGTAGGAGGTCAGCGGTCGGTCTCCCTCTCGCCAAGCCTGCCACCACTTACTTGACATCCTGGATGATCTGCTGGGCGATGTCCTGCAGGCCGCCCCTCAGCTCAGCCACCTCTGAGCGTAACGAGGCCACGCAGCTCAGCACATTGTCCAGCTGGTTCCTCAGCTCCAGCTGCTGCTCCGGGGACAGGCCCTGCACCACGGCCTCCACCGCAGCCAGTGCCTGCTGCTGGGCCTCCGCTTCTAACGGGACACAAGAGGTGGAGAAGGCCAGGGAGTAAAGGTCAGACTAGTGGGAAGTGCATGCTGGTTTAAAGATAAGAAGCCACGAGTGACGCTGGGAGTCAGCAGTTTCAGTGTCCTGCTCGAGGACACCTCAGCAGGATAAACGGGACCTCGTCTGAACTAAGGCTGGACAACATTGGAAAAAGACCCCAAAACTTATCCTCCAATAGATTTGCTTTTCAGGATCATGTGCTCAAATGTTAAAACAGAGTTCAACTATTTCATCATACACATGAAACTTTAAAACTCACCAGGTCCATTTGCTGACCAGACTAGTAATGAGCTATACCACATATTACTTATCAACTACATCCACCTGCTGAGTCCTGAAGCAATCTGATCACGACAGGCGACTGTTGTTAGCTACCTGATCGAGCAGGACACCAGAAGTACAGGTGGGACGTCAGGACCACTGCAATACATCATTTGCAATATGGCTGTTGTACACACGTGTACTTTGCATCACATTGTGTATGTTTTTATATATATATATAACACACACACAGATTCAGTTGACATTTGGTTTGCTTTAAATACATTAAATACATAGAAACGAGCGGAGCATCAGTACTCATCGACCTGTCTAGGTTCCTGCGCCATGAGTGCAGTGTCAGCTTACCTCGGGCATCCAGTGAGTCCAGCAGCAGTTTCGGTCCATCGGTGGGGTTGGACATTGAAGTGGACGGCCTGGCCTCCAGCAGCATCCTCTGCGACCCCCTTCTCCTGGATATTTCCTTGTAAATGATGAAGGCGATCAAGCCTAGACCAGCGGTGGCTCCAACGGCCAGTCCGATCAACCCATGTCTGCCTAGCGACGTGTTCATCTCCGGCTGCACCGACGACACCGAGGCAGAAACCAGAAGGTCCCGAAGTCGGCAAACCAACACCGGTGGGGGGAGGGTGTGGTTGTTTTTCTAAAATACTACGACGACTCGTATTTGAGATAGCGGCCTCATGTTTCGTGGGGGAAATGCCCGCTAGCTTAGCTGCCGTGGTGATATGTTGACATCGCCATGCTGTGTCTCCCGGACGTACTCGAACGAAGCCTGACGGTGTGCGTCACCTGTGACGTGATGTGAACACCACGCCCACTCCTCCTCTGCAGCGTTGAATTATGACCATGTTCTGTAATTTCACGAATTTGACCGGTAACTCCATTTAAACCGGGTTTGGTGGTATGAGTTTATATGGGGGTGAAATAAACTGCACTTAGCTTACGTTGCGGTTTACTCTCATCCACCGATGGTTGAACGTATGGTGAGTGGCATACGCTCACTGTACCGTCGTCAGCTTTACAATCTTGTGTTTAGCTGGGTTTTTTTCTCTGCGCAAAATGAATGAATAAAATAAGTGATCGGTGAAAAAAAGATAAATCCCCTGCACAAGAATACATAAAAAGTAACCATAAAAATAATGAATCTGCTTGGTGCTGAAATATTTGCAGCCTACTGGAGTCTACAGATCGGTCAGCAATAATCAGTATCAGTGGTGTTAGGACAAAATCTGCAACCTTTGAAAATTGTGACCACCAAGCTGCATAAAATATTGGACCATTCCCAAGAGTTTGTGTGGTTTTTGTTATTAGGCCAGATTGGCTTTTACCAGAAATCTAATGTAATCACTTAACGCAAGCATTGGACATAGTTGGAAACTGCATTTGAACACACTTGAGTGTATTGCAATCCTTTTACAAACATCAATCCATCGTCCACCACTTATCCAGACTCGAAGCAGATCCAACAGGGACCCCAAACTTCCCTCTCCCTGGTCAGATCAACCAGCTTTGACTGGGGGATCCTGACGTGTTCTCAGGCCAGTGTGGAGATATAATCCCTCCACCTGGTCCTTTGTCTTCTCTGTGGCTGTCTCGGAGCTGGAACACCTCACTAGGGAGGAAACCAAGTGGTGTCCTTACCAGATGCTGATCCACCTCCACTGGCTCCTCTATGTAAAGGAGCAAAGACTCTATTCCGAGTCCCTCATGATGACTGAACTTATCACCCTGTGCCTTAGAGAGATACCAGACACCCTCCTGAGAAAACCCATTACAGCCACTTTTATCTGTGACTTTGTTCATTCAGTCATGATCCAACCTTCATGGCCATAGGTGAGAGTAGGAATGAAGGCTGTGTAGTGGATTGAGAGCTTTGAGCGGCTCTTTTCATCACCATGGTTTGGTGAAACAATTCCAAGCTTCTACAAACGCTTGTGTCAAACTAATTCACTTTTTGTCCTGATTATATTTGGTTGGTAAGGTCGGATGGATATTTTGAAAAAGGCAGAGAACGTAGTGCAGAAATGTCCTGCACTGTCTCTTAACAAACGGTGGAAAGAAAAAAAACAAAGAGGCACGTTACAGAAACAACAAATGAGCTTGTTGAATTGTACCTAACAATAAAAAATCTTTAATTTACACAAGATAAAAAGATTCATTAAAAACAAAACAACATTCAGCACAGCCTTAGAAGGCTGGCACATTGACAAAACACATCTCTACACACCCTGTCAGTGCTGGCGGACAAGAATGAAGTACTTTATAGAAGGGAACAGCAACAATTACAAGGCAGCTCTCCAGTAGACATCATCATATACATGGCTGATTCGCAGCCAGAGCCCTTATGAATTACAGTGATGACATTGGAAGCAGCAGTTTCATACTAATGCGATATCGACATGTTCAATTCAAGCTGATAAAGGATTCAGTTGCACCAGAATTGTTGGAGTTTACAGCTTCTGTGACACGGTAGATATCTGAGGGACAAACAGCAAATGGCTTGTATTAAATGAAGTAGAAGGAGCTGGGATAATTTTCTCATTGTACATACAACGGAATATTGAATGGTAGCAGTGAGCAGCTGCAGGAGCCAGGGGGCAGTTAGGGGTTCAGCATCTTTCTCAAGGAACTCTGACATACTTTCTGAATCCTCCAATTACCAGATCACTGTCATACCTCCTGAGCTATGCTGCCCCCAATGCCCAAATGATGCAACTGCAGAAGAGGTTCAATCAGAGAAAACTGCAACTTACCTCTGTTTCTACGGAATAGCCTAAGGAAGCTGCTGAGGGAGGAAGAGCCTGCCTCTGTGGTCTGGAGTGACAAGATGAACAAACAAAACACATTTCAACAGGTTTAGTGAAGGATTCTGCAACACTTAGCACATTTGTGAGTTAGTTAAGCCCACTACCTCCCAAAACAAGACGACATCATCGTGCAAAATAATGAATGCATAAGAATTGTTCACAGCAAAAAGAGCTTACTCTGGTTTGATGAGAACCTGTGCTTAGAGTTGGGACTTGACTCCCTAGGGCAGCACGGATCTGCAAGCAGACCAATATTCATCAGTATTAACGTCATAAATGCGGAAGATTTGAGAAGATTTGACAAGTTTTACTCAACATACCTTTGCATCCAGCAGCGTGCCAAACACTAAAATGAAGAAGCCCTGTGAAAACATTCCAAGTTACACTACAAGCTTAAACCTTCAAGAAACAAATATGAAATGTTTGATGAAACTCATTTAGATAAAAATGACTGGTGAAAGACACAGATTTCTCCTCAACAGAGTTTCACAAGTACCTGTAATGAATTGAAGAATGCAAAGGCAATATGGACTCCTGAGTTTGTTGGATCTGCCATAGTCCCCACCCCTAAAGCCCAGGTCAGTCCAAAGAAAGGTGTCAAAATAGCCAAGCATCTTGCAATGACCATCAAGGCATTCTTCTCATCTGGCTGGGATGCATCACCTATACCTCTTCTCAGAATTTTGAACACAACCACAAGGAGAATGATGAAGTTGAGGAAAACTATAGCTAAGGTGGGGATCACAAAGGCCAGAAGGGCCTTCGTGTCATCCCAGTTTAGCCAGCAGGCTTGTTTTCTGATGTAGCCATTGCCTGGTGCTGTAGAGGCAATAGTGACCACTGTTATGATGAGAGGGGCTCCGTATCCTAAAGAGAAGCCTATGACTAACATGACAGTCTTGGACATGTGGGAGAAGACCATGACAGTGCGATAAAAGAGGAGAAGTCCAGACCCGAGCATCCAAAAGAACAGGGCCAGGTAAAAATAGTGGATGAAAAAGGTTGCTGCGGTGCATGAACCTTTATAGTTCGCAGACGGGTTCTCTGTGATGCCGGCACCGACGATGAACCAGATGTCTGCAATCAGGAGAGACACTGCAATGTTGACGATGGTTATGTGACGCATGAATGCAGTGCTATTGCGGGTCATAGCTTTCCAAATAATCCCTTCGATGATGAGACAGATGACCAGGCATCCCATCGATATGCCGACACCAATATACGTAATATATTTCAGAAGCTCTTTCACTGCTTCAGGAATGCTTGTTGCCATGAGAATTGAGAAGGAAGTGAGATGGTTGCACTTGCAAGTGACTATGTTGTCTATGTCCGACACGAATTCACACCCCTTGTTGTCCCATCCCCCAAGATTATCCAAGAGTCTGAAATTCCAGAAAACACACTGCGGATCCAAACTCAATGAGTTGTTCACCTTGTCAAAACTCAGCATTACGTTGTTGATTGTTACATTCGTCTTGACAAGCAGCACAATGGCATTAATGGTGTTGTTATAGATGGGTTCGTCAGTGTCATTGAAGCTGCTGACGTTGAAGTTGGCGTTCCGAGGAGGCAGAATATTATCAAGGGAGGAGAAGACTATGGTGGTGATGGGTACATTCTGCATGTCGATATTCTGAACGTCGATGACAACACTGGAATTGAGGTTCACGTTGAACGTGTTGTCGAAGGTGGTTCTGTTGAGCAGGATCCGGCTGGTCGATATGGCAAACTCTCCATCCAACTTATCAGCTATGGACTCCAATGAACCCAGTAACATGGAGCTGACATTCTGGGTTTTATTGGCATTCAAAATTTCCCAGGCGCCTATTGCCTCATCAGAAATCAGGACATCCACAGTTTGCAGTATATCCTGTGGACAAGAAAAGAGCTTTCTTTTAGACTTGTGTCTACATGAACTTCACCACTTGCAAAGCTGCACGACAAGCTTAAGCTACATTGATATCCATTGTCGTGACGTAAAAGCTAGAATGTAAGGTGTTTTGACTTACCTGCATGACGGTTTCATTCACACTTTCGGAAACACCAGCAATAACTTCCAGGATGTCCACAATAGCAGACATGGTTGCAGTCGAATTTATAATTTTCGACTGCAACTCTTCTGTTTGGATCACCTCATTGAGACTATTCACAAATAGTGGAACGTCTGTTGCTAACAAATTCTAAAAGGAAATAAGCAAATCGACATGCTGACTTAGTGACACACACAGAAACATAAAGATACACTATGCATGCGGAGGAGTCCCGTCTTTTATCCATATGGTGCATAACTGAAAAGGCTGTCTGCAGATCCGACACTCTTCACTGAAGGGAATTTAAGAGGTGAGATCGGACGGGTCCACCAACCTCGGATTTAGTCAATAACTCGTTGATTTCGATTACAGTACAAGTATCCTCCAGGAGTCTCCATTCCCCGTTTGCCTGACAGATGGCTGTCCTGTTCCCCTCCTCGCGAAGATCACATCCCGGCTTGCTTAGGTCATTAACACGTCCACTGCCATACAGATCACTCTCACACACGACGTCTTAAGTACAAAGTACAGGCATAATTAGGATGGCAACAGATATCACGGTAAAACTCACAATGAATCAATTGTAGTACTAAGGAAGACATCTCATTGGCTCAATTCAACTGTAATTCTCACTTTCTCGGAAGATGATCACTTCTGCTTTCCTGTCATAGGCTGGTAGATTGACGACCCTGCACGTGAACACCAGCTTCTTCTCCGGTTCGACGCAGCTCGTCACCTTGAGGTCATACTGGATGCATCCCTCTGAGGGCTTGGCTGTAAAAATAGTCAACATTGTGGTTAATGTAATAAACGGTTGACAGGGACACTCGTTCTCTCGACAGCTTGGGTGACAGGAATCTACATGATCAGTTTGTCCTTACATGAAGCTAAGAGGTTCGTGTCCTGGAACCACTGAACTTCATAGGGACTCTGCACACAACATTGAAGACTTGTCGTTTTGCTTTCGTCACACTGGATGAGGAGTACACTCTTTGCCTGCACGTTGGGACTTTCAGAAATTTCCTCCAGATTTCCCGCTTGGTAAAATGTCATCACTCCAGTTTGGAGTGTGCAGTTATAAAGACCTGAAATCAAATGAAGCCAGAGTGAATGGGTGTGCAGCAGAGTGAGTTAGTGAGACAAATGTTCAAGGTGCACTTCTTACCAATATATCGCTGTATTTTATTTTTTGCCCAAATTTAGTTATTAGGAATTCAGATGATCTAAATTCTACTTTTCCTTTCTTGCAATGAATTTGTAGCTGTTGTCAACACTGATGATTTTCCACTTACCCACGTCTGCAGAGATGACGTTGCTAACTGTAAGTTCTGAGCTGGTTTCTTTAGTGGATATTTTAAACCTTCCTTTGCTTTCAATTGTCCTCCCTTTGAACTTCCATTCTGTTTTACTGATCACTCCAATATTAATGTTAGTGGGGGGGAAACACGTCAAAATCATCTTTTGACCTGTATAAAGAGGCCTTGGAAAAATGATGGAGGCTTCACCTTTGGAGGATATGAAGAAAATCAGTTAGGGACATGTTGCACTTAGATAAAAATGTGGGTTCTATATCTGACATTGGCAATCATGTGTCACAAAGTGCCAAGAAGTATAGGGTTTTCCCTCTGACCGACACTACAGAATTGCAATTGTAATATTTACTCCTGTAGACTGAAGTGATTGAGCCAAGTACAGGGGCAATGGATTCAATAGCCCCTGGAAGTCCATCATTTGCTGTTGATATTTGAACAGGATCAACAAATCTTGTCCGCACAAAAGAGGCTACAACAACACTTCCCCGGCTGTTGGTGAACAAAGACACAAAAGAAAGACAAAGTTTAGAGCATGGACATGTTGCATTACCCGCCTCCATACTCATTGTGGTGCTAAAAATAACAAAACCCTGTACCTGAATCCTTCAACAAATGCATCCACATATCCTCTGATTCTCCCATACTGGTTACGTAACTGTAAATTAAATGAAGTTGATGACAGGAGCACTGAAATGTGAGTGGCAACTGAAAATCCAAGTCTGAAATGAACGCGGGATATGAATCCACTTACCACCGTGTCGAGCCGTTGTTTGAGTTGCCTGTATTCGTCACTTGTTTGGATGCTCAACGCATCAGTGAATTCCATCCTAAGTCTAATTGAGATCTCCAAATCGAAAACTGTCATTAAAGGAAGTAAAAAACAAACCAATTATGTTATGCTTTGATATGATATAGGCATGATCTGGATCTGTCCATCTAACAGGGATTTTGCCTCAAAATGATCTGAGCCAGATAAAGGCGAAGTTGACAAGGTGATGGAACTTCTGCATGGTTAGGATGTCCATCATGCATTTGAGCAGGAAAACAAGATGATAAATGGGATACATTTTGGGATGATTTGGGTTTAGATTACAGCTGTCTGTAACCTTTTTTTTTATTAGTAGCCGATCTATTGCTTATTTATCAATCAATCAATAATTTAGACTATATAATGATGTAGAAAATAATAAAAACCCATTACAAGTTCCAAAGTAGTCTTATAACCGTTAGTCTGACCAGCAGCCAAAGAATTTAAAGAATTAATCTCGTAATGATATGAATCAAAGAAAGGCAAGTAGATCTTATCATTTGTGAAACGGTGACCAGCAAATATGTAAAACTTTAACTTTATAAATGACCAAATCCATCCATTCATTCTCAACCGCCTATCCTAAGTTGGGTCGAGGAGTCATGCTGGAGCCTATCCTAATGCTCATTGGGTGAAAGGTGGGGAAACACCCTAAACAGGTCATCATTGCATCGCAGGCCTTGAGCAGTTATGGGGTGTAGTGTCTTGGGCGAGGACACCTCAGCAAACGTTCTGCAGGGGCTGATGATCAAACGACCAATCTTCCGTTTACTAGACAACTGCCCTACCCCCCTGCTATGCCACCCTAATTGATCAAACTGATGGGCAAAATTACAATGAAATATAGAAATTATAAAGTAGGATAAAAAATAAGGAATACGATTAATTTTCAGTCAGCCAGTAGGAGAAATGGAATAGTCATGGAGTACATGTCTATAGAATACCAACAAGCATTTTGACCAATGGTACAGCATAAATTGGTGGAAGGCTCAAATGTAGTTAGATGGACATAACAGAAGATAGGCTAAATGGCACTTGTTGCCTGGTAGCCTTTGTGAAATATACCTCCTACACTCTCTGTGCCTCAGCCCACCAGTCAAGTTTGAACTGAATGGTATGAATTTGAACCACAATGGTATATTGCAACACTCACAAAATGCTTTGAAGAAGAAGCCTTATTCATTTGTCAGTGTAGATACATACAATGAACTTTGTTATCTGCCATTTAACCCATCCTAACGTAGAGGAGTAGTGAGCAGTTGCAGGGGGACCAACTCCAGTTCTTTTGGCTATTGCCTTGCTCAAGGGTGAAGAAGTATTAACCCTAACATGCATGTCTTTTTGATGGTGGGAGGAAACCAAGGCATCCAGCATGGGGACACATGCAAACTCCACACAGAAAAGACCCAGGGCAGGATTCAAATCCAGGACCTTCTCGCTGTCAAGCAACAGTGTTCACCACTGCATCACCATGCTGCCCCTAATCTTATCCCTTACCTCTTATCTACCCTAAACAATCACTGGATCGTTCCTTTCAAATCCCCAAATCCACAAGAGTGAAAGTTGACTTATCCAAACAATTCTAAAGGAAACACAGCAGCCAGTTTAAATACAGATGAGTGGATAATTTGAATTCAAAAACATATTTGTCTGTGGAGTTGTGGGAGAATTAGTAGAGCGGGCTTTTGTCATACCTGGAGAAGCGGTAGTTACAGTTCTAGTTGTCTTTGGAGTTGAAATTGTAGTTACTGTAGTGGCACTGGTGGTGACAGTGGTGGTACCTCTGGTGGGAGTTATTGTTGGGGGAATGGAGGCAACGGTGGTCCGTTCTGTTGTTGAGGTCCCTGTGGATGGGGTTGTACTCGAATTAGTCGACAGCCTTGCCATTGTGGCTGTTAATGGCAGTGTTGCGCTTGGGATAATGGTGGAGTTTTGTTCTATTGTGCCAGTAAATTAATTACGTGATAGAAAGACATTTCAATGATCACATTTTGCTCAAATTAAAGTGCATCAAGCAACATCCAAATAAGGGACAGTTTCCATTAAATTAATTTGTTCTGGCTGGACAGTGTCACTGTAGCATGGGCAGTGGACCTCAGCACTGTTGCAGCTCAAAGCTGCTGATTCTGATTTTTTTTAAAGTTATTTTGAATCTTCAACTAATTTAGTTGAATCGAGAATATTATTTCGCAATTATTCATAATTTCATGTCATAAAAAGTATATTTGGACTGATAAATAAACACATGGTGACTGTCGAAGCCGAGTTGCATATTGAGCATCAAACACTTACTGGTCACTACAATTGTCGGTGTTGTCAAGGCAGTTGTGGTAGTTTGTGTTGTTGTAGTAATGGGGGTTGAGTCGAGAAGATTATTTTACAATTATTTGTAATTGCATGAAATATAAGTAAAATTAAACTGATAAATAAATAAATCCTGAATGTGGAAGCTGAGGTTGAATACTGAGCATCAAGAACTTACTGGTTACGATGGTTGTCAGCGTTGTTACTGTTGTTGTATTCTGGCCTGTTGTCAGAATAGCGGTTGTTACTGTTGTTGTATTCTGGCCCGTTGTCAGAATAGGTGTTGTTACTGTTGTTGTATTCTGGCCCGTTGTCAGAATAGGTGTTGTTACTGTTGTTGTATTCTGGCCTGTTGTCAGAATAGGTGTTGTTACTGTTGTTGTATTCTGGCCCGTTGTCAGAATAGATGTTGTTGAGTCTACAAAAGATGAACTTAGTTTAATTCCACAACCAAATCTCCACAGACTTACAGGTGATTAATTATATTGTACATACAGGCTTTAGGTCAGTGTGGCTGTTGGTGTTGTAACAGTGATTATATCCTGGCTTGTGATCAGATTTTTTTATGTTTAAGACGTAAAAGTCCAAATCAACCATTCTACAATTTTTAGATAATGATATCAAACTTTCACATTAATGGGCAAGCTCAACTCGGATAATAATCGTAAACTATTTACCGGTTACCAAAGACGGTTGTAGTAATTAACATCTGTAGTTGACGCTATCTTTTCATTTACTTATTCTGTCATTGACAACCTTTAGTAAGGCACCAGTAGGTAACAGACAGGTGTAATGGTTCCCAACGCTTACCGGTCACGTAGGTTGTCAGTGTCGTCGAGACAGTTGTAGTGTTTTGATCTGCTGTTGCAGTTGGTGTTGAGTCTTAAAAACCACAAACAATTGTTAATTATTTGATCAAATAAAGTCAATCTAATGAAATGAAGTTCATAAAAATCAAGGTATCTAATAATAATTTGATAGTTTATTAATAATGTTAATCATTCAATTTCTATAATGTACATCCTTCTACTCTAACCTCTTTAAGGAAACCACCAATGATGGGGAGAGTGCTCAATAAATAAGAAGGGAAATATAAACTGATAGGCTTAATCCCACACAGTCCGTGTTCACACCAACAACATGGGGACCGACTGTGATGTAAAACGGACCTCTCTCTTGTACTCTATGTCAGTCAAGTCAATTCTATTTGTGTAGCCAATTATAACACATGACAAATTTTGCCCTTAGTGGGTTTTACAATAGCAGAACACCCTATCCTTGGATCCTCACATCGAATAAGGAACAAGTCCCTTAAAAACTGCTTTAACAGGGATAATTTATAGGAGGAAACCTCAGAGAGTGCAGCGGAGGAGGGAATACAGAATGTAAATACAAAAGATGAAAATTGTTATTAAAAGATTAAATAAATCATGGGAATTTTACATTCGTAAAATTGGTTGGTTATAATGGTTGTTGGTGTAGGTACGACCTTAGAGTCAAGCTTTACTCTGCATCCATATCTTTAAGGCTTACAAATTCTTACAACTATTGGTGCTATGACAGTGAAGATTTAATTCTTAATTTATTCAAGAAAAACACATATGCTAGTTTCATCACTTCACATCTCTACCATCATAATTTAATGTCTCCTATCATCTTAAATATTGTCTACTCAGTCTTACTTGTTGATGGTATTGGAAGGGATGTTGAAATGGGACAAGATGTAAAATCTGTGTGGAAAAAGAGAAACAACGCAGAATGGTAAAGAAGTACAAGATGCTCGATGTTGGAGAATACCTGCCGATTAACATTTTCCATAAACTATGTTTTACTTTTGCTTCCATCAAAGAATTTTTTTGAAAATGAAGAATGTGCATACATTGGGCAACTAAGTACCAAGCCATTTGGGGTATAGTAGTAGGATTGTGGCATGTGACATATTGCTGTATGTTTGCGGTCCAGTATCAGCAGTCAGCAAAATTGTTGTAGGATTCATGTTAGAAAGCATTATATTATAAAATGAAGTCTGCTTGATTGATATGAGAATTAAAGTAGTAACTTTTAAAGTCCTTACTGTGTTCATTAATAGCCTGGCAGTATTCTCCATCAGGAGGAATGGCGTTGATACATCCACATGTGTCATCAGTAATGTTGTCACAAGACCCGTATTGGAAACACGTGTTACATGACCAACGGTACTGGTTCTCACATATGCATTGGGAACCAGCACTGTTTGAAGAGCAAACTGAGAAATAAAAATGTTGAGAGGCTTTTATTTTAAGAGGCATAGATTAAAATTAACATGTAACTCTATTTCAGAACAAAAGACTGAAAATCAAGTCAGCTTCACACAACACCTTGACATAACCAAGTTTAGTTGATTAGCATATGACACATACATTTAACATATCATCCAACTGATAATCTAAACTGATTTCAATAAACATATGAATTGAAACCAAATGATTTGTTCTGTCATTTCTTTCAATTCATATAAGACGTTACTATATATCATGACTTACATAATCATACCTACCTGTAGAAAAGTTGACATCAGTGATGAGGATCTGGTTGTTGATACTGATGGGGTAACTGATATTTCCCAGATTGCTCCTCAGTTGATCCATTAGTATAATGTCTGTGACGTTCAACTCAATAGAAATCAGGTAGTTATAAACAACTGGAGGATCTGGAGAGGGAAGGATGAAAAGCACCATAATAAAAAGATGCAGTGGAATTTTTCCACTTCAAATGAGAACTATTGTACTGATTTGATACTGCCATCTTAGTCTTACCTGTCGATGGTGTTGGGGTGGTTGTTGTAACTGGACAAGATGTAAAATCTAAATGGAAAAAGGGAGAAATATGAGGGTGGTGGTGAATATGTGATATGGATGCTGAACTATGGATGCTGAACTACTAGCTTTGTTCTTGTGTAACTGCTGCGGGCCTATACGGAGAGATGTTGGTCAATAAAAGACATGAACTACTACAAGGATGGGACAAAAGGGCAATCTTTGGCTTAAATTGGGAGCATAATATGAGATGTTACACTTTTTTGGGGGTATTTATCAAACATCAAACCAAATTGGCAAGTGTAAAATTGATGCAGCTTTCCATTTGATTAAAAAAATATTTTTTCGGTATAATTGTAAAAAGCCTTCCATTGGATGGATTTAAGAATGTAAGTGGTGATTTAAAAGTCCTCACTGTATTCATGAACAGCCTGACAGTATTCTCCATCAGCAGGAATGGAGTTGATGCAGCCACATGTGTCCTCAGAGATACCGTCACATGATCCGTACAGCAGACACTTGTCACATGACCAACGATACTGGTCCTCACACCTGCACTGGAAACCAGCACTAGTTGCATTGCACACTGTGGTAAAAATGTAAGACACAAAAGGCTCCATTTGTTGAAAAACTCGTTCTTAAATTATTATTATTTTTGTCTTCAGCTAAAACTATTGCCTTGTGACAAACTTGTCAATAAATTTTTTTGACATAGCTTGGTCCCAGCAAAATATTGAGTTTTACATTATTAAGGAAACGTGAACGTTTAAGGATTCCTAATTTTATCTCAGTTTAACAGAATACAATGTTAAGGTGAGACTTATACATTATTTACACACATAATTCCCTGTGAAACAATTGATAAAAACCTAAAATGTAACAGGTGTTTTTTTCAGACCATTTTTCTACCTGTAGAAATGTTGACATCAGAGATGAGGATCTGGTTGTTGATGCTGATGGGGTAGCTGATATTTCCCAAAATGCTCCTCAGTTGATCTATTACGCTAATGTCAGTGAGATTCAACTCAATAGAAATCAGGTACTCATAAACAACTGGAGGATCTGGGGAGTGAAGGATGAAAAGCACCATAATAAAAACATAAAGTGGAGTTTTACCACTTCAAATGAGAACAATTGTAATGATTGGATACTGCAGTCATAGTCTCACCTGTTGTAGGTGCTGGGGTGGTTGTTGTAACTATACAAGATGTAAAATCTAAATGGAGAAAGAGGCAAATATGAGGGTGTTGGTAATGGATGATAGGAATGCTGAACTATCCCAGCATTGTTCTGGCATAAGTGCTGCGGGACTGTACAGAGTGATGATGGTCAATAAAGAGATGAATAAGTGCAGGACTGGGCCAAAGTAGCCATCTTTGGCAAACATTGGGAGCATAATATGAGATAATACACATATGTTTTGGCATTTGTCAAACATCAGACCAAACCGGCAACTGTAAAATTGATGCAGATCTTAATTTGATTTAAAAATATATTTTTCGATTATCTTGCAAAAAGGCTGCAACTGGAGGGATTTAAGAATGTAAGTGGGGATTTTAAAAGTCCTCACTGCGTTCATGAGCAGCCTGACAGTATTCTCCATCAGCAGGAATGGCGTTGATGCAGCCACATGTCTCCTCAGAGATACCGTCACATGATCCGTACAGCAGACACTTGTCACATGACCAACGATACTGGTCCTCACACCTGCACTGGAAACCAGCACTAGTTGCATTGCACACTGTGGAAGATTTAAGACACAAAAGGCTCCATTTGTTGAAAAACTTGTTCTCAAGAAAAATGATCTATTATTTAAAACTTGTCCCTCATGTGAAACTTGTCTTTAAGCAAATTTTGGCATGACTTGTCTCCTGCATAATTTTGCGTTTTCCAATATTAAGGAAATATGATTATTCAATAATTCCTATTTTTTCTCACCATGCAAGTAGAGCCTGCTAATTTGAGACTTCCTCTTTATTTATTTTTAAATTAAATATGAAACATTTATGAAAACTTAGAATCTAACGGGTGTTTTTCAGACAATTTTTCTACCTGTAGAAATGTTGACATCAGAGATGAGGATCTGGTTGTTGATGCTGATGGGGTAGCTGATATTTCCCAAAATGCTCCTCAGTTGATCTATTACGCTAATGTCAGTGAGATTCAACTCAATAGAAATCAGGTACTCATAAACAACTGGAGGATCTGGGGAGTGAAGGATGAAAAGCACCATAATAAAAACATAAAGTAGAGTTTTACCACTTCAAATGAGAACAATTGTAATGATTGG
>OMLC01057221.1:0-13710 GCA_900302585.1 Regalecus glesne
GTATATGGCACTTTTCTTGTCTACCGACCACTCAAAGTGCTTTATAGTGTATGCCTCGCATTCAAACACACATTCATACACTGATGGTGGAGGCTGCCATGCAAATTGCTAAACATCAGGAGCAGTTAGGGGTTCAGTGCCTTGTTCAAGGACACATCCACATGCTCTCAGGAGATTACTCTCAAGTGATCGAGCTAGCCACATTCCGATTACTAAACCATCTGCTCTACCGCTTGAGGCACACCGACCCAAAGAATATTCCCCGTAGCTGCCCCTACAATTGAATGATTATAAATGTACTTATAAGACTTTGCATGTAAGCTGGAAATTTGCAGTGCATGATTCAGCTGAACAAAGTCTCACCATTTCATGCAAGTCATGCCATATTTCTCTAAGGAGTGATATTGACGGGGAATATCTATTTAGAGAGGTGTGGATGTGGATGTATTACTCACAGGCTTCATCTATTGGCCATAATAACGTACTGACTGATCTTTACTCGTCAGCTTAAGGGCTTGAATTGATCCAGACAGTTATGAGGAACACCTTTGTTTTGCTTTGGCTACACTTTAAGTATACAAGTGGCCTAATACATGCAGTTATTGTTTGAATTGAGATGTTAAGACTACCATACTGAGTGGTTGAGAGAGGTCTATATTATGTGTCATGATTAGTCCCCACATTGTGGGAGTGGATACGGACATAGATGGAGCCTGGGGGATTAAGGCCGGATGCCCTTCCTGGTGCCCCACTGTGGGTTCGACACCTTTCATCAGCTCCATAAATACATGCTCTACCACTGAGCTACAGCGGCCCCCACAACCATACTGCGTGGATGTTGTGGAACAAAGGCAGAAGACAGACATCATACATTAACACAATTCTCAGAAGTAATGGCAGGGGCAGATATAAGTCATATTATAGCTGATCTTATGCAAATCCGTTCTGATAAGGGATGTTTTATTGTCAACCTCTAACCAGCCTGCCTAATTTCCCCTATCTATTTGTTGACTTCTGCTAACACCAATGGTGATGGATAATAAAATCAGCTCGAAGACAGGAGGAAATAAACAGGACAGCTTCTGATAGAGAAATTCAGATATCTTTTTGGCAGTATGTGTTCAGTAAAAACATCTTTTGTTTTAAAAGCCAGTAAGTGGGAAGCATGTGGAAATTGCAGTCGTACAACAGCAAACTGTTCAGCCGTTGAAGGGCAAATAGAAAATATATTGTAACACCTCATCCCCACCCCTACACTGCATGCAAAGGCAAACAACTGATATCCCAGTTACAAATCTGTTTGCAGGGGCAACCTGATCGCCTGTTACACAGTCCAACCTTCACAAAACACTATTTCAGAATGCGAGGAAGGAGTTTCAAAAAGCTACCAGCTCGATTACCACAGGTCTCGGATTTGATGGGTCCAGTCTTATGAGTCCTCGTGAATCCACTTTCAACAAAACTCATCTTCCTTGATGAGGATCTGACTCGATTTTTACAGATAGTGGCTGATAGAAAAGTCCAATTGAACATTTGCATATCCTGGGGGTTTCATCAACACACTGTAAATAGACATGAGGATAAACTAGCCCTGCAATCCAATCCAGCCTGCACAGAAGATGCAGATCCAAGAAGGAATGGCTATTAGCTGTCGGATAAAATGAGAAGAGTGCCTCATCTATAGGTGTCCTTGAAAGTTAATGACTATAAGCGTTCTGACCTTCTCAACATTAATCTTGTATTTAACATTGGCAGATGTCTGCAGAAACAACATGAAGTATGCGACAGCAAAACCCACTGCCTTCATTATCATTCCATGGACCCCCTTCTTGATTTGCTCCAGTATAAGCCCACTTAGCATCTTCTCAAAACTGGATAACAGCACCCAGAGTAAAGCAACGCAAATTCTGAGTAACTATGGCACGTTCTCAAACCGGGGAATCACAGTTGTGCAACTTACAAATGAGAAAAGAAGCTGATAGTTCCACCTGGTCTTACCCCAGACCTATGATTCAAACAGACAGAGCGGAGTATAAAACCCATCTCCCATTCCCCACCAATACCTTAGCATCAGAGCATTTTTAAAAACACCTGCGTATTAGGCTGAATGAGTACAATCAAGGTCAAGTCTCCCATCAATTCCAACACTAACATGACTACCAGCTCATGGCCCTCTGAGGGGCGTCACGTAAACCCCCCTTGTTAGTGCATAAATGGCTTGAATGGTATGAGTAGTAAGTTACTTACATTATAGACACTTCCAAAGCTACTCATTCAGAGATGGCTCCTCACCCATCTATATCCAACTGGCTTTTTGGCACCAGTGATGGCACTGCAGAATTCAAGCCATCACTGACTATTCTCAGGGGATGTTCATCTCAGCCGCTGTGCTAGAATATCATTAGTGTAGAGGCATATTTACTGATAGTTAAGGTGAAGGCAGCTCTTCCTTTTCACACTTCTACTCTCTCTCTTATAGTATTTGTCAAATTTTATTGGGATTTTTGACATGTTGTCAGAGGCAAGCACGAGTCAGAGAAAACACCTCTCTTGTAAAGCACCTACTGTTTCAGCTAATGTGTGAACACCTCTGAGTGTGTGCTTGTAAAGAAACATCACTGCGCTTTTTAACTGTCAATAGATTCAGAGGAACAGTATTGGTGCCCTGCTGTTTTCTGTCTCCACATAGTGAAAGAAGGTCTTTTTGTGGATATGTATTTGCACGATATGTGTGCCTGTTATTTGTTTGTATGTATGTGTTAAAGTTCTCACATGCCGGCTTCCAAGAATGGTACAGACAAAT
This sequence comes from Regalecus glesne, assembly GCA_900302585.1. Taxonomy (NCBI): domain Eukaryota; kingdom Metazoa; phylum Chordata; class Actinopteri; order Lampriformes; family Regalecidae; genus Regalecus; species Regalecus glesne. The sequence continues at coordinate 2,804 of OMLC01057221.1, forward strand.
GCATGTGATGGAAAATTGCACGTGTTGATTGCAAAAATGTACATTGGCATGCGTATTGTGCAGACACACGCATGCACTCTTGGGTTGTATATGCGTAGGAACCATGATGCTAGCATTGCATCGATGGAGGATTCATGCCAGTAAATCGATCACGCACAACTGTGTGTGGGTGCGTGTGTGTGTGTGTGTGTTTTAGAGATGAGATGTAGAGTCTGTGGGTTGCATGTGACCTCTGATCAGACATTAAAAAAAGAACCATACATCACCATGGCTGCCTCTAGGAGCGATACGACTAAGATCTTCTTTGTTGAGCAATGCTCAACAGAATATTTGTTCTTTATTGAATCCACTGGAGTTGGGTCAATTCAGCATATGTCCTCAAAGCAAACCAGCACCCGAACACATTGATAGTCATTGGTGCAGTTGTAGATCAGATGGAAGGGACAATATTAACCGCACTGGATTGTACAATTATTCTTTTATGTCAGATCTGTTCTTTGAAATTAATGCATTATCATGCAGCTTACACCCTTCTTATTCAGCTGTTAATTCCTGTATACTATGAATCACAGCATAAATATTTTTGACAGCAAAGACGGGTTGAAACATATGGATGAATGATTCTATTGATGGATGTGCTCCACTCCTGCCCTGTCTATCTCTCTAGATCAATGATTACATTACTGGCCTTGATTGAGTTGCCAACAGATAGCCCAGCCACCGCCACCACCACCACCCCCAGTCCATAGGGAAAGGGTGCTAAACGGATCATCAGACAGCAGTGGGTACGTTTGACACTGCATTTCACATACTGTCTCACTATCTACTTCTGTAATCTTTATTAAAGTCCTCTCCGGCGGGACATGGGAGAGGTCAAACAGTCCTGAGCCCAAATTACATCAGACATCCAGAGATATGGCTATTGCTAAATTAAGAGATGAGTTGAGAGGGTTTTCTGTGTTTTAATATATTGATTGTAACTTTGTGCATTGCTTCATTTTGTTGATTGTATATTCACTGTGTGAATATGCATAAATGGAGAGCAAAAAACATTTTCTCGTTCTGCTTTCAGAAATAAAAACTATGATCGCCACTTCTAAATTGGCTCTTTACGAACCAGGCAGTAGCAAACGGTCATCCTATCACAAATAAGGAGCTTAAGACTACAATACATTTCTGCCTGTTTGTGAAAAGTACAAGAGAGGGTGACCTTTGTGTCTATATTTCCGTTTCTATATAGGGAAAGCAATACGTTTCTGAAGAAATGTCGCAGGCAAACATTTTCCGAAAGCTGAATACAAGCTAAAATTGCCATCCCACATCACACTATAGTGCAGGAAATGGAGGCTGGGGCACCATCTGCCCAGCATCTACAAAACAGTGGTTTGTGGTTTGTGAGGACAGCTCACCCATACCAGCATTAATGGTGGCCGAGGAGGTGAAACAAAGCCTCATGTATTCATTTATTCATGGAAAATGTGTAGCTGGTGGTAGAATTGGTTATGACAAAAATATGCAGTGACACTATAGAGAAGATACAGAAACTAGTATTTTCCTGGGTAATGAAAGATGAAACTTGATTTACTGTTATACCTATAGTATGTAAAGCTCCACTTATAATGTCTTGATGCATGCTCAATAATCCAGGTAGGGAAATCACAAAAAGAGGTGAATCTGTTTAACTGGATCAGAAGTTTATTGAGAAACGTTTCGTCACTCACCAGGTGACTTCTTCAGACTGAAGAAGTCACCTTAACTTCTGATCCAGTTGAACAGATTCACCTCTTTTTGTGACTCTACTTATAATTTACCCTTGTTTTTTAAACCGAGGCTTACCCAGTTCTAAACAATGGTAAAAACAAAATAGCAGCTAATAAGACAAATAGAAATCACCGGTATCAATAATGACAAAGGCATTGTGTTAAAACACTAATGCATTTTTCCAATTGATATATCTGCAGTTTACACAAAACCATGGCAATTACAAGAAAAAGTGAACCAGAAAGTAAACAGTCATTACGCACCCTGAAAGTAGGGGTGGATTTTTTTTGCCGTTGAGTAAAACCAAGAACTAAGAGGTTTGGAAAATATGTAGGCTCCTACCGCACTCAGTGAGTAACACTGTCCCTTCACTGCACGGAATCAATGTACTTTCACTTTGCTCCCCATCGAAACAAGTCTGGGGTTTCACTATGGGAGTTACCCACCTGCCAGATTTACCTACTGCTCATCCTACCTACATAGGCATGTAGTATGTCAAATACAAGAGAGGATGAGGGACAAGTCGTCCCCCCCACCCACTTGCCCACCTCCCACTCCATCTCTTTTAAGCACAGATGATCGAACACATTGTACTTGGATATTGTAGATTTTGGCCATAATATGAAAGGAAACCTGTATCGTGGACCACAGATCAAGGGATTAAGGAAATGGAAACCAGAGAGCTCAAGATAAAGACATGAATTTTCTGTGATTTCCATGTGGAGGCTGGAGAGGGGGGGGACTTATATTATGCTTACACTGCCCTCTACTGTTCGTATTAATGTATAGTTTCTGTTAATTTGAAAATACTTTGACATATGTGCCAATGAGAAACATCCTTTGACACAATCGATGTTCATACAGTAATGTGTAAGGTACATGAAGCTTGCTGCAGCACCCTGAATGGCCAAAGTGGCCATGGCTTCATTAGCACTAACCTTAAATCTGGCTGGTCAGTGATGGTAAAAGCTCATCTAGTTTTCTAATGAGGTCCCAGGAGGTCAGCGTGCACACTTCAAGGCAGCAGGGAATATAGTGAAGATATGGATCAGTGGGGGACTTGTGCATTCTCTCTCTCCCTCCCTCTCCCTTCACACACCAGTCTCTGCCTCCTGTGGTGCTGCCGGCGTGCTGCGATGTTCACCTTTCTTCCACTGTCCTCTCAGCCGCTCTCCACATTCTCCTTTCATAACTTTTCCATCCTTGCATCTTTTCCATTTTATTCATCAGATTGTTCCATCCATGACCTCATGCTCTCTTCCCTCACTCCCCTCTTCTTAACCTTCCTTCTTACCTTCTTTCTTATCCCAAATATTTCCCTCCTTCCCCTCCCCAACGGCCTGCTGTAGTCACTTACTGTTCGTCTCCCACCTTCTTTATCCACTCCACATCACACTGCTCGCATGAAGAAGTCATTTCCTGCCGAAGTAGAGCATGAAATTAGATTAGCATGCAGGTGCTATAAGGGTATTGGACAAAATGTGACAGTAAGAGCCTACCGAGTCACCGTGTTAGTGAACAATGTCCAGGACCTAGGAGGAATGGAAGATGGCAGGTGTGCGGGTTTTGTGTGTTTGCAGCAGGTCATTGATATCTATATGCATTGCTAATACTCTGCATTTGCTTGTGTGTCAATATGCATATTTTGCTTCGCGGCTATGTTTATCAAGGTGTAGCTATGGCTGTTTACAGTGCTACTGCAACGTTGCTTCAGCCAGAACACTCCATCCACCGTCAACCGCTTGTATAAAGTCAGTTCATGGTGTCATGCTGGAGCCTATCCCAGTAGACATTGGGCGAAAGGCAGGGATACATCCTGGATAAATTGCCATTCGACCACATCAGGAGCAGATTCAGCTATCCTGAGCTAACAGTCGATAGCGATTTCTTAGTCCGGCTTCAAAACTGATCCAAATCCACCTCGGCCATTCAAGAAATGCAGAAGAGAGCAAACCATTGATATGAGAAAGATTCAATATTAGCATTTTACATGGTTAAACACCCCTTTTGAATTTTTATGTTGGACTGACACAGGGGTGAACATAAATATTTGAATTATGTTCTAGAGGTCTATACTGACAGGGCCGGTGATCTTGCCCTTGTACTATCCATGCTAACAATGCATACATTCTTTTTGATCTGTGAGACACCCTCTATGAAATCCTTCACCACTTGTTATCTGCTATGTCATAAGTGGCTACCAGTTTTAGTATGTAGATGTATGAATTTCTAAGCATTTCTACACAAACCCATCTCATATACTACAGTATATTTATCTGTGATTAATCATTTACCTTATACCGTCCCTAATGTAATACCCTCCACCACCCCACCTCCCAGGTGAAGCATAAAATCTCAGATCTGATTCGGGTGTGTACATATCTGTCACTAACCCTCTCCCTCTGGCTGTTCTGCAGCTGTCTCATCTCATCCTTGAGTCTCTCACACTCTCCCTTCAGCTCCTCTTCCCGCTGACATGCACCCTGGGCCTCGTGCCGTGCCCCTTCTAACTCCGCCTCCAACCGCTGCAATTTCAGGTCTGAGAGGGCATCCAAACTACGGGAGCTCTGAAGGGTCATTGCTGGACAGTCTAGCACTAGGGGAGAGAGAGACAGAGAGCGAGAGAGACAGAGAGAGAGAGAGAGAGAGAGTGAGCATTTCATTGTTGTTTAACGGATTGACTCGATTTCCATTCTGAGTGCGTGTTGTGCATGTATTAGCAGAAACCAGGTTTGAAAGGGAAGAGGAGCTGGCGGCCACCCAGGGCGGCACCTTTCATTTTTTACTTAGGGGCTTTGGTCTGCGTGGGCACATAGTGACTCAGCTTCACTCGTACAGGCTCAGTCCTTGAGCTTGTAGATGTTGTGATAGCACAAAAGTAATCTTTTTTTATCCCTGCCTCCTCACCAACATACTCACTCGTCCATGCACATCTATGTACTTGACACTCACATATGCACAATTACACACAGTGTGTGCACACAGTGTACACCATTTGATACAAACTCACACAGGTTTGGATGAAGGCACTTAGTGTAATACTTCCCTACACACATGCTTACACACACAGTACCATGATAGTCATGAGGACATACAGACATTTGGCATTACTGTGCATCACTGCTCTACCTCAACACATTGCGTAGGTTGGTTTAGGAAGTCAACAGGGAGTTATTTTGTTGAAACTATTAGCGTCATTAGATCACATCACATGGACTTAGTGAGCACAGTCACTGCTCTTTAACAGACACCAACAAACAGCAGTGTTTAGTGTTGGCTCCTTAACTGCTCTTTAGGTGAGGAAAGGAGAGGAAATGAAAGCTACTTTATTTGGTCATTGCTTATGATAAGATTTGTCCTCTGCATTTAGCCCATCCTATTTGTATTGTACTGTACAGATGACTATACATGGGTATTTCGATGGTATTGCTTGCCATCACAAAGAGAGACGGAAGTTAATTTCAAACATTGCTAGGGTGTGCAATCTTTGTAGTATCTTGAATGCAAGCATGACTCAGTTGCATTACGCATGTTACACTCAGCCTCCAGCTTTTAAACAGACCATATACCAAAAATACAGTAATGTGAGTGAGATAGAAGATAGAAATATCCCTGTTGAACCTGTCAAGGCTTCATATCGTAAGTAACTTGATAGAATCACTTTTTTGCCACAGAGCTACTCAACAGGCCTTTGCATGTCAGTATGAACAAAAGCATGCAGTAATCTGCATCAGTGCATGCAATCATGCTATACAATACCTAGTCCCTGTAATTCTCTACAGAAACAATCAAAGGTCCACCCAGCATAACAACACCGGTAAAGACTAGCTCTTATGATCATGTAAGCTGTCCGAGGGACTGCAGATGTGAATTAGCTTGAAGCTACAGTCTGGTGCTGCACATCAAATGGTGACATTTATGTAAAAAGATCCACATGGTCCCTTTTTAAATAAAGTATAGGGGCGGTGGGAATCTGTGGCGCTCGCGGAGCAGTTAGAGGTTCAGTTTCTAAGCTCAAGGACATGTCAACACACTTTCTAAAGAAGCTGAGGATTGAACCAGAGACCTTAGGATTATTAGATGACCGGCCATACCTTCTGAGCCATGCACACATTTAGGGAATAATCAAAGTATTTTGGGTGTTTTGACAAACAGACTAACTGGTTCAGCTTTTTTTTTCACCTCTATGCAAACTATTATATGGAGTTGCCCCGCAGTGTGTTGGATACACTTGATGAAGATAGATTATATGCTAAATAATAAGCAAAGGTTTATTACAGATACATGGTAACACGTCCTCATCATCCAGTATTTATGTAGATCTACAAAAAAACAACACTTCAGGAAAACTATCCACAGGATGTAAACATTCAGTTTATCATTTGAAAAAAATCTCTCACTAATATTTCTCTTCTTTTGCTCTCTCCGTCAAGGTATGACTCAGATGCAGCAGAGGTGGCGATGACACATTTTCTCTCCGTTCCTCTCAGCTATCAATATCCCACAAAGGGGTCAGAGGTTAGTGTCTTTTCTGACATCACACCACAGGTTGTTTTTTTTTTTGCAAGGGTAGTTTGGATGTCGTAAGATCTCACAAAATAATATAGGACAACACAAACCAACACAACACACTGCATGATATTTTCATCTTTGTACTCTTAGTCTTTGTCAAGACCCAGGCTGAGATGGGTGGGGGGGCCTATTCAGAAATTGCTATCAACAATCAGTTGTAGCACAGTACATTTGTGTCAGAATGTATTGGCTCTGAATGTAGCTTGGAAAGATGAACAATGACAAACACTGCAAAGACAGTAGTCTTTTTGTTGATATGCAACTTGACATTGACTTGATCAACATTTTCTTACTCACTAGCTCAATTGGAATTGTATGAAAGAGAATAAGGAAATTAAAAGGTTACTCACTTTTTCAAAATTTAAAGCTGAATAATGATCATTATCATCAATTTATTATGGATGTCTTTTGGAAGGGGTGAGAGAAGTGAATGCATGTATAAACTCTCTTCTTAGTCACTTTTGTAACAGTCTGCCAAATGAGTGAATGTAAAAGTAAAACTGACACACAAAAATCCATCAAATCCATTTTCAACTGCTGGCCTTTATAAACCTACCCCAAAAGTAAGGCCTGTCTAAAGGCTGTGAGAGAAATTGCATGCCTAACAAAAATGGAGAGGCTTGTTGCCTTACCCTGGGATGAATGAATGAATAAATAAAGCCCACCAGGGATGTTCGTGATATTGTAGAGGAGAAGAAGAAGCCACTATATTTGACCTCATAGGTTACAATGAGTCTGTATTTAACCCATCCTATTGGGAGCAGCTGTAGCGCCATGGGAACAACACCGGTTCTTTTTCCTATTGCCATGTTCATGGGCACAGGCTAGAAGTATTAACTCGAACATGCATGTATTTTTGATGGTGGGAGGAAACCCATATAGACATAGGGAGAACATAAAAACTCTGCACAGGAAGGACCTGGGATGGCCTGGGGTTCAAACCCAGGACCCTCTTGCTGTGAGGTACCAGTGCTAACCACTGGGGTCCTGTGCTCCCCCACAGGGAGAGCTACAGCCAAATTAGTATTGAAATAGTTTACTTTAGATGTTGTCTTTTTCTGCCATCATTGTTGACAGTTTGATATCATTATTACTATTTCCTAATTTTCCTGTTGATCCAGAACAGTGAATTGTACAGAGGAGTTGGTGGTAGAAAAAAATAACTTTAGCCCAGGGAGATATATACTGACATCAATTTTCATAGCATTTTCCTTTGATTTATATGAATTGTTGGAAGACATGGTTTGCCATAATATCACACAGTATGTGAATCTATAGGTACTCACAGTGAGTGTCTGGGCTGGCGTGCAGCTGCAGGTACTGCATGTCTTTGCTGTGCAGCTGAGTGTTGAGTTTCTGCAGTGAGTTGTCCCTCTGTCTCAGTGCTGATTCCAGATTCAAAATACGCTCAACATGCTTCTCCACCAGATTTGTCTGAAATTGAGCACACCACATGTAAACATGCACACCTAAGCAACTTGCATAAAAGATATTTACTCATGTATATAAGTAGATTTATGCATCATCAGCAGAGCATGAAAAGATTTCAAGGCAAAGGTCAATGAGCAACATTATACGATTAGTCCAGAAGTTGTGGGGGTAGACATGGACTTAGATAGAGCTTGAGGATTAAGGCCGCACACCCTTCCTAATGTGTAAGGTAATGTAATGTAAGGTGGGTTAGAACCTGCAGTCTCTGGCTCATCGGTTCCGGAAGCATGTGCTTTACCACTGAGCTACACCCTCCCCCCAATGAGGGATAGTATATAGTTGGGGCCATATTCTTATCCAGGTCTGAACTTGAAGTGACATTGAAAGTGTGTCAGCCTTTGGCTGCTGCTAATTCCCGCCTCTTTGGCACACCTAATCAGCTGCGCCACATAAAATTGCTGAGGCTGCTCGTTGTTACCTGCTCAATAGACTACTCCCGTAGATGAGATCCTTTATTATGACAGAGGAGGCATCGCAGGCACTGGCTAGACAATGTGATTGGCTCTGACCTGTAACCACCTGAGGAGCTTGATTGTCGGATATATTACCCACTATTTGAAAGGGAAATCTATTCTGAGAGTACTGTGATAGGGAAAAATGAAAGCTAATGTCTCTTAAACGGTAGTTTCTGAAATATTCCAATCATAACATATTTCCTGTCAGCAAGCACTTGGTCTTTCAGATATTGAAAAAAAATTGTTTTCCTCTGAATGTAGATTTTGATAGGGGCGGCATGGCTCAGTGGGTACCGCGGTCGTCTGGCAATGGGAAGGTTGCAGGTTCAATTCTCACACCTGCAGAGAAGTATGTTGAAGTGTCCTTGAGCAAGACACTGTTCCCCTAATTGCTCCGCCCTGTGATATATTGGCGACCCTTCAAGGATGGATCACTGCCCTTCAGCCAATGAGAACTGAGATAGGCTCCAGTTTCCCGGCAATCTGACTTAGGATAAGCACTTGATGATTGGTAGATGGATAGCACATTGTGATTTGTCTGTATAATCTTCAGTTAAAACTTGTGCGAAAAATCATGAGCCTGGATTGATATATTGTAAAACTCCCAGTGTTATCCATGTGACTCTATTCACACGTATAAGGTTCTTATCCGGAACTACATTAGATGTGAGGTGTGAAAATTGAGCCAATCTTTAAAAAGGATACATGAGCGAAATTAGACTAATTTCTAAATCTTCACAGTCAATTTCTTACTAGTTTCATGTTCTCTCACACCTGTCAAGAACATAATTTCCCGCCAATTGCATGTTCTGTCTAGAGGGAGCATCTTACTAAATGACAGCTAAACCATAGCTTTTATAATCCAACTTTTTCCAGGATATTGTATTTTTTTTCTCCCATTCCTCTAAAATAAGGAATGGGATAGCAGATTTAAATTTTTTTTATTGTGATGGATATGATGCAGTAAGACAGAGACTCGGTATAGCTGTGATTAATTTGACCAAATTAATGATATAATTTAATTTTAATGTAGTCTACGCTAAAAGGTAATCCTATTTTTTTGGATACCCATAGGTTGTACAAGAACTTATGAAGAACCCTGCGGCCCATAGTGATGCTATCAGGATAACCTCATGAAAATATTGCTGCTGCTAGCATATTCTTCTAAAGTTGTAGATGTTAGCATGGCTCACTGTAGTCTGTGACTTAGTTTAGGAGGGTGATACTATCAGGGTGTCTTTACTGGCTGCCTGGGAGGACAGGACAAGTTGGCATGGCTTACTGTAGCACTAATAGGGCCTAGCGTAGCAAGGACAATGGATGAGAAGAACCTCCCAAAGATGATCTGTGTAATTTTATCATAAAAATACATTTAGATCAAGAAGCCTGATGCTCAGCAGTTGTGCCTTTTCTAGAATACACAAGATCACACATAACAGTCCATCTCTTTCTGTATGGCTGAAATCTGGTTCAGATCCAGGATCATCTGCATTTGCTTGCTTTAACAAGACAAATATGAAGGAACAGGAGGTTGACTAGGTAAAGGCATGAGCTACTCCTGTCTCTCTTTGTCTCCTATTGGTCAAGGGACATACCAACATCCCCACAGATGATGTGGGGATCTTGGTTTCAACTGTGTTCCTCTGTGTCTGAGGTTGTCAAAAAGTAATCTTTCATGCTCATTACGACTACTACAAATTGTCCTAGAAAAGCGTTTTCCTTCTGATGCAATGCTCAAACCCTTTGAATGATTTTGACAAGGAATGAAATGGAATTGCAGCTCTTTCTCTATTTCATTTGACCTCAATATTGTTACCTTGAAAAAGAAATGGGTTCTACTCAGTTCAGGCTTTCCAACTACAGATACCACTGGAATTTAGAAAGAGACCATTTGGTTGCCGGGTGACCTCCGAAAATAATGTTTAACTTATCACATGTAAAAGTAAAGAATAATGAAATTGATAAAGTTTGTAAGTGGAAAGATCAAAAACCATTATGAGAGCAAGTAGAGTGCAGATTATCTTTTTTTTACTGGTACTATTACTTTCAGCTGCTCCCATTAGGGGTCGCCACAGTATATCGTCCATCTGCATCTCTTCCTGTCCTCTGCACCTTCCTCTGTCATACCAGCCACCTGCATGTCCTCCCTCACCACATCATAAACCTCCTCTTTGGTCTTCCTCTTCTCCTCTTGCCTGGTAGCTCCATATTCAGCATCCTTCTCCCAGTATACCAGCATCTCTCCTCTACACATGTCCAAACCATCTCAATTTTGCAATTTTCTCTTGCAATTTTCTCCAAACTGTCCAACCTGAGCTCTCCCTTTAATATATTTATATTAATATATTCTAAATATATTATAATATATTTAATATATTCTTAATCCCGTCCTTCTTCATCAACCCCAATGAACATCTTAGCATTTTCAACTCTGCTTACCTCCAGCTCCACCTCCTGTCTTTTTGTCAGTATAACTGTGTCCAAACCATACAACATAGCCGGGGCCGGTCTCACTACCATGGTATTACTACTACCATTGTTTTGGTCCTGTACCTGGTATGTTTAAATTTTTAGAGGCGTCTGTTTTCATTGACACTTAAAAAAAATCATATACTTCGTCTTTGTCCA
>OMLC01057224.1:0-12500 GCA_900302585.1 Regalecus glesne
CTTTCAGACTCTGACCCTGTTCTTTCTCCATTCTGACAGGTTCTCCTCCAGGCTCTCCATGTGTGTATCTGACCAGGACCTGATGTGTGTGTGTGCCGGGGGGCTATGGTGAGGCCATGTACACTGGCTGGTGTCAGGAGAGATGTATTGGGGCCTGCTGGCAGAGGAGGAGCAGGAGCGGCAGGGTCGGAGACCTGCATTCATGGCTGTGCACCATTCTTTGGCTCTCTGCCCTGTGGGGCTTGGGATGCCCCCAATGCCCTGAAAGCTGCCACTGTGCTATGGACACGGCCACGGTTCTGTGCTCAGACGCAGGCCTCCAAGAGGTGCCTGAGGGGATCCCTCCAGACACGGTGTCCCTCCACCTGGAGCGCAACTACATCCGTAGCCTCCCTGAGAGCGCCTTCAGCGAGCTGGTCCACCTGCGTGACCTGTACCTCTCCCATAACCGCATCGAGTCACTCGCTTCAGGGGCCTTACGGCATCTGGGGCCCGAGCTGCGCCTGCTGGACCTCTCCCACAACCAGCTGAAGCAGGCCAGCCGGGAAGAGTTCGGCGCCACACGGGCCAAAACCCGGCTCTATCACAACCCCTGGCACTGTGACTGCCCCCTGCAGGAGCTGATGGAGACACTCAACCTTGAGCCCGAGACCGTAAACGGGATCGTGTGTGAGAGCTCGGTGCGGGGGGCAGGGGAGGGGAGCAGGTGGGAGGACCCAGGGTCCCAGGGGGAGCATGCAGGTCAACCCCTGGTCAAGCTGCTTGGCTCCGGGGTGAATTTTTGCAGCCTACAGAGGAAGACCACAGACGTGGCCATGCTGGTGACCATGTTCGTGTGGTTCTCCCTGGTGATTGTGTACGTGGTGTACTATGTGAGGCAGAACCAAGCCGAGGCCCGCAGACATTTGGAGTACCTGAAGAGTTTGCCCAGTCCACGTAAGAGCCCCACGGAGACAGACACCCTGAGCACTGGTTTCTGACCAGTGAACAACAGAAAATCCAGAAGCCCCGACTGCAAATCTCAATTTCCATTCATCCAATAATGAGAAGGAAACGAATGTGTGATTGAAAAGCTCTAGAAGAGATCCTATTGGATGGACTCGGTTCTCTTCCAAGATGTAGCGTCTCGTAGATAGAAAATGAACTGTTTACAACTGTGTATGGGGTGGCATAGCTCAGGACGCAGGGCTGTCATCTAGTAATCGGAAGATCAGGGGTTCAATCCCCAGCTCCTTCAGAAAGCATGTCAAAGTGTCCTTGAGCAAGACACTGAACCCCTAACTGCTCCAGCCCTGAGATGGAACATGAGCAGGTGTTTCCCTGCTCTCACCCAATGAGCGCTGGGATAGGCTCCAGCATGACTCCATGATCCAACTTCTGATAAGCGGCTGATGATGGATGGACAGTGTATTGTGATAATATGATTCTAATTATTTACGTCATTCAGTATCAACTGTGCCATTATCTTTTATTCCCATCATCACACCGGCATATCATTTACCAACCACATTCAAATGGAGGTTTCTCTCTTCCGGACTTATCAGACTGAATGGGACGAGAGTGACGGGTTGGAAAACATGTGATGGAAAACAGACCGACCAAGAGACGGAGAAAAGAATCGCCTCTGAGAGTGCCACCGTGCATCCCTCTTTGTCCACCCCCCTCTCTGTCACAGTGTACGCTGGGCTCTTTAAATCCTTCATCAGCCTCTAATTAGGCTTGTCTGACCCACTCACCTTAATGAACACTTGAAATTGATTAAAAATTGGAAACGTGCTCAAAAGACACATGCATGGGAGGTTTGTGCGTGTGCCTGCATGCACATGTGCATATCTGCCCCCGTGCTTGTATGTGACTGTGTGCCTGGGGCTGGTTGGCATATGCGTGTATCTGTGTTACGGACGGCTGGCCTCGTTTCCCCCCAACTGTAATCAATTTGGCATGGATGCCATTCAAGCACTATAAGGCTGCTGAGGCGGTGGTCACAGTCCTGGTTGAAGACCCACAGATCTAAACTCACCCTCGGGACCCTGCGAGAGATGGAGGTGCAGTGTTCGGTCACTAAGTTTGCCAAAAGCCACACTCATGTCCTGCCTCACTGTCGATAGCTCCACCCCGTCTCCTTGCCCACAAATCCGCAACCTCAGAATCATTTTCAACAGCAGCCTCGTCTTTTAGCACCACATCTATCCAATCAACAGAACTGCGTTCTCCACCTAAAATAACATGGCTCGTCTCCATCCATCAGCCTTCTCTGCTGCCAAAGCATTGATCCACGCATTCATCCCATTTGGAATTGACTTCTGCAGCATCATCTAAAGCCCAAAACAGACTCCAGTACATCCAGACCTCTGCCCCCCGCCTCCTCACTCCCTCCTGCTCCCATGACCACAGCATCCCTGTACTCTAGAACCTCCCACAACGGCTCCAATTCAGAGTCTTTCTCCTCACTCTCAAAGACCTCCGTAACCAGGCCACCTCCTACCTCACTGACTTCCTCCACCACCATACTCCTTTCTGCAGCCTTTGCTCCTCTGATGCCAACCTCCTGTCTCCACCACACAGGAGCAAGCTGGACCTGGATTGACAGACCCTTCTCCAGAATTGCCCCCTCCCTCTGGGACCCCCCCTCCCCAAACACATCAGAGACTGCATTGATCAGTCCACGTTCAAAATCTGTCCACAAATCAAAACTCACCTCTTCAGAATTGCATTCAATGCGTGATTAATGTTGTGATACATGTATTGGGTTTTGCATTTATATTTATTTTATTTTCATCTAATGTAAATTGTCTTTGTGTACCCTGAGAAGCACTGTTTGAATAAATCATTATCATTATAATGATGATGATGATTATTATCATTGTTATTATTATTATCAATATTATTAAGTTGCAACAGCCAGATTTAAAATCTTCGGACATGGACAGCTTGGTGTATATCTGGCTGTGTCATGGAATAGATGAGGTGAAACCAGCTTTAGAAAATGGTTCAATAATTCAGAGGCTCATTGTTAGACCATCTAACAACACACATCTGAATAATTGAATATGCTCTTTTCCTCCGAGGCCCTCAGTTTGTCTATTAACTAATCACTTAGGGCTGCTGTTGTCAGACCTCTTCGCTGCAACTGCTGTGTACAAATCATCTCCCACTCCTCCAACAGATGCATAGTTTTTTATTTTCTGGTCTTTTACACTCACAGTGAATTAAGTCTTGCCCCAGAAATGGTCACAATACTTAATACTCAGCAACCATCAGGTCCGCAGGTCCAGCACGCCTCCACATCTGTGGGTAACTGCTAGGGGCAGGCTCAAGATCTCCTACAAATCCAGCTCAGAGACCCCCTATAATCGGTCCTGAGCTGAATTAGGAGGGCTGAGAGGATGACCCCTGTGTTTTACTTACTTAACTCACCCCCTCAGGCCTTTTCTGTTGTTAATTCTCAGGTCGCAAACCCACTTTCAACACGGACTCTGCTTCTCATTCTGTGAGCTGTAGTGTGGCTCCGACAGCCACCGATGTGAAGAGTCAACATGCAGCATCACGGCGTCTTGTCGTGCTCTGTTTCCCTCTTGGGAGGACCGAACAGAAGCCTAGAATAACTCGTGTTGATGTCCTCTGTGATGCCCGGCATCATGTGGTCTCATTGTGTCTTGTTAGGGCTTATGTGGGCGAGATCAGGGTAGGTCTTAACTTGTGCCGTTGATGACGGCTGAGACGTACAATACGACGGAGGATGTGTATAAGTTGTTATCTCTCCAGAGGACCAGGTGTTGATACTATGGGCCATGGTGGGATAAACTGGTGGCTATTGTTCTGTGACTTTCAAAAAATACCCCCAGAATCTGTGTCTATATACGTTTTCTTAACCTCACATGCTCTGAATAGAAGAGATTAAGCCTCTTTTGAATGTTAAGTGTTTAGGAAATCATAAATACAGGACTTGACATACTAGTGCTCAGATTGCTGAATCCTGTTGCATCATTAGTAATCCTTGCTTTAGAATATGCCGTATAGCCCAGGCTGCAGTGATGCAAGGTACCCAGAAACACAAGAACCAGGCATATTGTATGTCATTTTCAAACAGATTAAGATTTTTATTCTGATAGTTGGCATGTTTCTGCCTTGTTGCATTAATGTCTTTCCTATTAATTTTTCATTTATTCATCTATTTTTAATTGATATATTTCAAGGGACTATGTGCAGGTTCTTACATTAATGTTACCATTCAATGCACGACACCAGATTATAGCTTCAAGCTAGCTCACATCTGCAGTCCCTGCATGTCTTTTTTTATGATGGGAGGAAACCAGAGCACCCGGAGGAGACCCACCCAGAGATGGGGAGAACATGCAAACCCCACACAGAGAGGAACCGGAAATGGGATTTGAACCCAGGACCTTCTTGCTGTGAGGCAACAGTGCAAACTGCTGCTTATCAGTGAGTATTCTAACAAGTACACTATCATATTCTAGAAACCATTGCATCAAATGACAAACCAGATGAATCAGAAAGTGATATCAAGAATAAGATATAAAATAAATAAATAGATAAATAAATAGAACATGGCTCTGCATTGATCATGGAAAAGTTTTATCTATTTATTGTGAAGGTCGAAGGTCAGGCAGGAAAATGAGTAAATAGGAGGAAAGAAGTACAGAATAACATCAAATCACAATATGTGTTGATCATGATCTGCAGTGTTTCCCATTTCAACGCTACCTCGCATTAAAACTGAAGTAACTGGAAAAAATTATTTTTACATATACATCAAACCACACCATATGAACCCCCCCCCCTCGCTTCTGAGTGGAGTTAGTCTGTTGCCCTGTTTCATTGAAAAGAAAAAGAAGACAATGTTGACTGGCCGTGTTTATCCATCTCTCCCCCGTGCCTTGGCTTTAGTCACAAAGAAATGAAACGTTGGGGGGGGGCACAGAAAGTGTTGGCATGACTTCTCTATCATGAATCTTTCACTGAGAGAAAATGTGAAAACCATTTGGGAGGAAAACACTTCTGCCCCACATGAATCTGGCTAACAAAGGGAGAAATAGTTTCCAAAAACATGGAATAAAGGAGGAAAAAAAATACAAACCAAAATAAAAAAACAAAATAAAATGCGACTTCAGTCTGTTACTTGTTTTTGTCTTTTATTTCCAATTTACATTAATCAAAACCGTAACAAAAACAAAGTCATGATCATCATCATCATAATAATAATGTTATTATTAATAATAATATTATTATTATTAATAATAAAAATATACACAACCTCACACAAATGCACCCTCTGCCTTAGCCCATAAGTTGTGTGTACTGATGGTGGAGGTAGAGCGGACTCTGATGTGAGTCAGCTGCACCCCCGAAATCCCCTCAGTTTACGTGTCTGTGTTCATGTGCCGAGGCAGAGGCCACTTCCTGTGTGAGGGGACACCTAGGGGTTACGGGAGGGGGAAGTAGAAAAAGTTGTGGGTTTAAAGGTCATAGAAGAAGGGGGCAGCATGACTGGGCTGTCATGATCAGGCATTCTCACAACGTAGGTCCCATCAGTATTTGCCCATAACCAGATTTGTAAACTCAGATTCAGGATGGTGAGCGGGGGGAAAGGCCTTATTTCACTTTGCTCGTGTTGGTTTTAAAATTTTTTAGTGTGAGGTAGCTTTCGAATATAAAAAATAAAAATAAAAATTGAAATGAAAGTAAGACTGAAAATTCATATTAGGGGTTCACTCCAAATTAGACAGGTCTGGATTATAGAGAATACATCGCAGACCCGTTTGGGGCTTAAACGGGAGTGTGGGGTGAGGCAGGGAGCGCCATTTAGGGAAATCGAGCACGCTGAAATATAAAATCCCAGGGCGAAATGTACTTTCTGAGAACCTGTATATATATGTATACACATATACATATATATACATATATACATGTCGCTACATATCGGTATCTGGTTTTTAAAAAATACAGACTGTTTTACAACAATAGCACCATTGATTTTATTATAATACACAGTAACTTTCCGATACACACTGTGGTGGTAGAAATAGGCGCACCTGAACTTACTCTTGCAAGATCTTTTGTTTTTTTGGTTTAAACGAGATATGCATGTTTTAGTGTACAAAGGAGAGAGAGATGGGATCAGGTAGAGCAGAGGAAGAAGGAGGTGAGAACGGTGGAGGATAAGGGGCTTTTACTATTGAATATGTTGCACTGAAGGTTTGCCTCTTTTCTTTTGACTAGGCAACATATTTAGTCCTGACACACCTGGGACCCAAACCTAAACAATAAATAAATAACACCGGACACATCTTTATCTCTCTCTCGCATGTTCCCTGGCATGTTCCCTCATTCTCATCATACTTCCTCCTTCTTGCACGTGGGGGTTGGAATTTGCTGTTCCCCCAGAGTGAGGAGTGGGCTCTGGTGCGGGATGGGTGTGGGTGGTTGGGGGTGCAGGGTGTCCTTAAGAGGTGATTTGAAGGGTTGGCAAAGCTGGATGAATCACAGATGACAGTTGCTGGTGCCATTCAGTGCAGATATCCTACGGAGTACGACTTGGAAAAGCACTTTTTTTTACTTAGAAAAAAATGTCCCGTTTAAAAAAGAAAAGAAAACAAAGTGTCTTGATCTTTCTTTTTCTCTCTATCTCTCTTCCTCTTTTTGATGAAGTGTGTTCCTCTCTCGTCTTCTTCTTTTATTCTTGATTTCCACTTCTTATTTCATCTTTTCAGCGATAACTCATCCTTTACAAGAAGCAGACTGCACCTACGTCGACTCCGAACTCCTGATCCGCTCCGCCGATATCCATCGGGGCAATGTCCACAATGGGCAGACGGGAGGTCTTCTGCGATCTGTACTCAATCACTGTCTTGCCCCACTGTCCTGTGTGTTTCTGTAGAGAGGGGGTAAAAAAGAAAATCACACCCATTGTTAGATGACGTGGGACAGCTCCGGACCCCCAGTCAATGAACCTAATTTGGTGAGCATATGGGTAGAGTCACCTGCTGTATTATTAATTAGCTATTTTCATGCAAATGTGTTGTAAGACGTAAACAGAAAAGGTTGAAGGGAACTACCAAAACGTGAAAAGTCCCTCCTAGATATTGCATAGACCATCTTCTATTTTGTCTCTGTGTCAGTGCCATGCACAGTCCTCCCAAATATGAGATGTGAACCCAGATCAGACTTACGATCTACACACAGACCCTCTTTTGTTCCATGCATCAGTAAATGTTTGTCTTGCTGTGTTTTATACTTGTCCTCAAATGAATTGTAATGCACTGCATTTTTATGATAAAGACTGCTTAATAAGCAGTTGTATGCCCTGAGTAATAGGTATATAGTCATGAATAATAATTGCATCCGTAATGACAACAATAGGACATAGGTGTCAGAGTGCCGTGTCTCACCGTGCAGCCATCCTCCATGACATTGTAGGTGAAGCGGCTGTTGCCCTCCGCCCTGATCTCTACATCATTGGAGCCCTGGAGCAGGACGGCCTTCTTCAGGTTACCGGTGGAGGCGTCCATGTAGGCCACGCTGTTCTTGCAGTGGTAGGTGAGGTTCTGGGAGGCTTCTGTGGACAGGAGTCTCAGGAAGGTCATCTGGATGGCAGCAGTGTTGGGCGCCAGGCTGTCATCACCATAGCTGAACTGCATGGGTCACCGGTGGAAGAGGAGGAGAAGAGGTTGAAGGTAACACTAATATGGGGTGCGGACAGTTGTGTTGTGTCTGCCACTTCTGGACTAACACATGTAACATGTAATTGCCAAAATGGCGAAGATGGTTTAAAAACTGCCCTCTCGGCTAACGGCGGCCATGCCACTGTGACAATGCCTGATCTCGTCTGATCTCGGAAGCTAAGCACGGTCGAGCCTGATTAGTACTTGGATGGGAAAAACTGCCCCCTCCCAATTAAAAACATGAGATCATAGGATAATGAATGTTAGATTATGATCTTCACTGTGATGACTGCCCTAGATCTCCCACGTTGGCCAGTCTGTGCTAGAGTCTCTTCAGCTGAGCATCAAAATAAACCCTGTAAGTTGTGGTACAGAGCCACGAGTAGGAGTGACTATGAATTATAGCTGATATACTTTGCATTGCATGTGTGGTGCAGTCACACTAACAGGCTACTGGAATAAGCTAGTAACAAACAGAGGGAACATTTCAAACTCGAGTGTTTGCACACGGTAGAGAAATGAAGATTCAGGGTAGCTTACATGGAAGCCTCCATTCATTGTCTCTCCGAACCAGATGTGTTTGCGGTCCTTGCTCTTGCTTGACCACCAGTTCTTGCGAGGGATGCTGGAAGGTTTGGGGTAGACGCACGACTCCCCAGTCTCCATGTTGCAGAAGACCTTGATTGCGTCGATGGTACATCCTTGGTTAGGATCAATCCAGTACTCCCCTACAGGTAGAGAGAAAAAAAGATGACATATTGATTCATAAATAGATTTACTCTTGTGATTGCCGAGGATTAGATCGTTTTCAGGGAACGGGTTGCAGTTGACGACTGTTCTCAAGTGAAGGGATGCATGCAGCTGAAATGGGTTTTCTCAGGAGGGTGACTGGTGTCTCCCTTAGGGACAGGGTGAGAAGTTCAGTTATCCAGGAGGGACTCGGAGTAGAGCCGCTGCTCCTTTAAGTATAGAGGAGCCACTTGAGGTGGTTCAGCATCTAATAAGGTTGCCACCCGGTCTCGTCCCTAGTGAGGTGTTCCAGGCACATCCTACTGGGAGGAGGCCACGGGGTAGACCGAGGACCAGGTGGAGGGGTTTTATCGCCACAGTGGCCTGGGACCACCTCAGGATCCCCCAGTCAGAGTTGGTTGACGTGGCCAGGAAAAGAGAAGTTTGGGGTCCCCTTCTGGAACTGATACCTCTGAAATCTGGCTTTGGATAAGCGGTTGATGATGGATGGCTGGTTTGCAGTGGTTTGGAGCATGTCTCACTGAAGCGGTGTTTTGTTTTAGATAAAAATCTGCTTTCAAGATTGTTTCATTGTTCGTCTGTACACTGCATAGTGTTTTTTGACTGTATTCATAGATCTTCTTTGATTGTATGTAAATATAGATCCAAATTGTGAACAGTCAGTGATCAGTAATAACCCAGGGGGGCATGGCCATTCTATGGTAGAGTGGACACTTTGGGAAATGGCAAGCAAGATGTCACGGGTGCAATCCCACCATGAGACATCAGGAAGGGCTTCTAGCTTTGATCCCCATGCTCCATCTAGATCCATATCCACCACCACAGCGTGGGGGACTAAGCATGACATAAAAATGGACCTCTCTTTGGTGATAACCCCCTTTAAGGGACAGATTTTTCTCTCTGGACAAAAGGGGAGTCATTTCAATTACTTGTGTACTTCCCCTCAAAACACAACCTCTTTACTAACAGCAAAATCATGAACTATAAACTCAATATTCTGAATATTCAATTGAAAATAAGAGACCCCAAAGCTCACACCACACACACTGCACTTCACTACACTGAACACCCCTAACACCCAAAGCTAGACATTTCCAAACTTTGACTGACACCATATAAGTGCCAACACATCTGTCACGCTTTGTCTTCATCATACTGCCCCAATTTGACCGATTCCCCCATCTGTCACTCACCGCTCTTCCAGTCAGGGTGGCAGAGCTTCAGGTCCCTGCAGGTACGGGCAGGGTTCTTCTTGGATCCCTCGGGACTGCGGATGTTCTCGATTTGGTTGTTGAGGGATTTGAGTGTGGCGTCTACCTCGGCGTCATGCTGGCGGAGGTTTCCTGAAGCCTGGTCGGCTCTCATGTATCTAAGAGGATCAGGGGACTTCTCAGTCTGAGCAAGGCCAGCAAAGGCGGACATGTCGATGCCAGGGCCTGGAGGGCCAGGGGGACCAGGGGGTCCGGGGTTTCCTGGGGGACCCTGAGCAGAGGAGGAAAAACACATGGGGAGAGTGAGGGGTCTCCCTGGGATTGTCATAGCCAGGTGGATTGAAGTTTGATGATTGTATGGATGGAATAGTTATTCAATAACCAGAAGGCTGCGGATGCTGCAGCATATTGTTTTTTCAACCATGTGCAATGGAGGCCAATTTATATGCAGGTTTTCTTTCCAGTGCAGTGTGGACAAACTCAGGTGCAGTGAATAGTAAAAAGTTTTAAGGGGCAAAAGTGTTTCTTAAACAAAAACATATTTTATCTAATAGATTTTTTTACCCTTTCATAATTTCTATATTACAGAGACCACTGTGACAGAGGAAGTTTTGTCAGGAACTCACAGATGGACCGGTCTCTCCAGAACGACCACGAGGTCCAGGGGGTCCGATGGGTCCTGGCATACCATTGGAACCATCCTTTCCAGCAGGGCCAACAGGTCCAGGAGGTCCCTATATTTACAGATAGACAAGTACTCCCAATGTCAGCCTTTAAACTTTGCCATATTTGATTTAATGACAGGAAAGAATAGTGCCTTGTGTGACTTGACTTAGCCTTGGTGGTAAACACACCACACTCTCCTATTCTAAGGGTGCATTGATTGATTGTCTTTAATAACGTTTTACTCACTCTTGATCCAGAAGGTCCAGCAGGTCCAGTAGCACCCTGATCTCCAGCTTGACCCTGTGAAGAATAATGTAAGTGATAATGATGATGACCATGATGAGAATTATGGTGAGAGATGAAGAAACTACTAAACTTACTGAAAAATATATCTACTACACATCTGATTCTCAATACATATCCTCATTTTGGTAAAGAACATAATACCAGGTCAGTATGGTACTGTTGTTATCGTAAACATCTTCAGAGTGATCCTCACTAGTCTAGTGATAAACAGATTAAAATGAGATTAACTGTAGAGACATCAAATCACTCGACAGTGAGCAGAGCCAAACTCAAAGCATCAATGTAGGCTTGATGAGTACATAGCACACAAAAACCCATGCATCTCCACTGGTTTGATTGCATAATGTAAATCAATGGCAACAGACTGACGTCAGTCTGCCAGCTGCTGCACCTGTCTCATACTGACCTTAGTCTCAGTCTACATTGGTTGAGTTGAATAAGCAGCCCGTCAGTTATGTAAATCCTCCATAAACTACGCCTCTGTTCCCAAACTGGTTTCATTTTTAGCTGCACGTTCAAAAGCATTAGAAGCAAGGGTATTGCCAGCGGTGAACTAATCCTTTTTACAAAAGCAAACAAGTATCCAGATTCTTGCAAATGAATGTTCTGCTCATCCACCTGTTTTGTGTTCTTTTTTGGTTGAAGCCTATCTTTTGCCATATTACTGAATGAAAAAAGGGATATATTAATAGTTTGAAAGTCTGTATGTCAAAATTAGCAAATGGATTTGTGGGAAAATGAAATAGACCTGAAACTATAAAATAGTAGAGCTTGTTGCAGTGTCTTGTATGACACAGTTGAGATGCTTATTGACAGTAGCAGTAGCATAACAGTAGCATTGACTAAACTGAGTAATTTTGCTGCAAGGGATGCATTAAAGAGCAGCTGGTGTAGGGGTATATATGTAAGGGGTAACAAATGCGCCCCAATATAATCTTGGAAACCAAAAAGAAAAAATCAAAGTAAAATAGAGAGGGGTGTGAGACATTGCTCACATAACTGTTGGAAAGCTGTGCTGCAAAGAATGGACTTAGGGGGAGGTCATGTTAAGTCTAAGTCTATATCTAATTACTGAACAGTCCACATATCACCATTCAAGCAAGGATAGTCAACAAAAGAGCTCATCATTCAGCATAGTACTTACAGGAGGTCCAGGCAGACCCTGGAGACCAGTGAAGCCTCTGTGTCCCTTCTGTCCTCTCTCACCACCCTCACCAGCCTCTCCCTTATCACCACGTGGTCCTTGGGGTCCCTGATGAGGTTAGAATAACATCCCTGTCAGTAGATACTAATAGTACTGAGTTATTACCTCTCCTAATGACAGGACCTTTAGTCTTGCCTTAGCAAAAGTTGTGTTGCCCTTGCTACTGAGGAAACCATGTAACATTGTACTCATTATTGTAGCCTGGTTTTGTGGTGTCAGTTCTGGAAATGTGCTGAGGTTTATCATATGGGTGTGTCTGTATGTATTTGTTATCTATTCCATTCTGTACTTGAATTTTGTGCAGTGTTTAAGGCTGATATGATTTTATCTGTGGTGTCATCTATCTATTTATCTATCTATCATTCATTTGTCCATCCATTTATGCAACTGTCCAACTATCCATCCATCCATCTATGTATCTAGCTCTTCTTTTTTGAAAGGAGTGTGTGCAGTCACTTCACCTTTATTTAAAACAAACAAATAAATAAATGGTGAGTTCCTAGCTGAACGTCCACCTTTTGACACACGTCTTTTCTAAAGGCTTTTGCTGTTTGGAGTTGCTGTTATTACCTTTTTCGTTTAGGAGGGATAAAAGGTTTCTGGTGTTTATTTATTTTTCTGTGTCTATTTGGGTTTTTATGTTTGTGCTGTGTGACTATGTGTGTTTGTGAGTGCTGATCG
>OMLC01057225.1:0-12397 GCA_900302585.1 Regalecus glesne
AAAACATATGCACATGTGCGCACACGCATGCGCGCGCTCGCGCACACACACACACACACACACACACACACACACACACACACACACACACACACACACACACAGACATACAGACACACACCCACACACACACATTGAGCAACTATTTTACTGACAAGATGTGTAAGGTGGCTGGAATCCTACCTTTAGAGGAGGATGAACTGGCATGGCGCTTGTTGAGTGCTCGTAGACCTTGCAGGGGAATGTCGCCGCCTTCCAGGACAGTCTTGTAAACATGGCGGTCGCATTCTGGAGCGACAGGCTCACTAGCTGATGATCCGTTGTCCTTCTCCACCTCGCTGTGTCCGGACTTACAAGAGGAACTAGAGAGTAAAGAGAGGAATGATGATCAGCATCTAATTATGTTACTAATCAAAATATTGTCAAATTAATGCAGTAGAGTAGCAAAAATACTTTTGTGGAACATAGGTAGGTGCATTTTGGGGTTGGTAATGAGCTGTTATATGGTTCTTGTCTAATTTATCCTGAGGTTAATCTCTATGCAGACTTTTGCAAGACAAAACTAAGAAAGAAAAAGATGCTTATATTGAAGAATGTGAGGGATTTTGAGATATGGTTAAGACGCCGGGGACAAAATATCTTGGCATTTCTAAAAGTATTCTTAGAGCATTCCAACATGGTGCATCAGCCACTGCTGTGCACCTGCACATTTCTCAGGTTCAACTCTCAAGTGCTCCACATTCTGTTTCTCTATTTCTGCTGACACGTGTTGTCATTAAAGTGATTTACGAGAAAAACTGGAATTTGCAATAATAAAAGACATAGATGAAAAATAACAAGACATTTTTGCTATGAATAGAGCGAGTAATTGTGGGAGTTAAGTGTGTTTTTCCTTCGCTATGCCGCCAAGAAATGGTTTTATAAGTTGAAGCAAATTTATGGGAACACTGCTTTACGTATTGCTTTCTTCAACAAGAACCCCTTTCATAACTCTCAAAAAAATGTAAAAAATGAAAAAGAGAAAATAAAACGTCTCTGGGCAGCAGTCATGTTTTTTCAGGGTTACATTTAAGAATGGGAATATATACTACACAGGAAATCTAAAAGGAGAAGTGCTATATTAGATACTCTCCTGGGAGAGATCTTGGGAAGATAAACAAACATCTAACTGCAAAATGTGTGGCACCAGAAATTAGGATCCAGAGGAGTGGGATGTCTATTGCAGTTTGGTTAAGCCATTAAAGTTAAGGGACATTGATAATGAGTCATTGCAAGGCTGCCTACTGAAGGGTTTGCACATTATCCTGTCAGCCACATTGAATTATTAACTTACACTCAGAAGCTAACTACTGTCCACAAACACTGGATGTCATTTATAGCTCAAATATATAATACTTTCCATAACACTGAAGTACAGATTGCTAAGGAATTCATTTATTCAATTGGGGCAGAGATGTATGGTTCTTTGGCATAATGTTTTAAAACAAAGTGCCCTCTTCAACAGGAGAATCTTTAGAATCACTGATTTTTTTCAGGGAGATTTATAAAAACGAAATCCTAACTTCCCCCTTAAAATATATATATGGCTTTGAAGGAAGCCAGATTAGGACATTATCGTTTTATATAGTCTGGATGAGTGAATTGCTATATTATTGACTATTGGGATCTGGACCTCTCCAGCATATAAAAACAAAACATCACTGAGTAAAAGAAAGGAAAAACTCATATAAATGCTCTGACAGTAAACATCTGTGCCTTGGCTCTTGCCACACCAATAGTTAAGCAGGAAGTTTAGCTATATCAAAGGTTTGACCTCTAATTTTGACCCCCTATGAAATAAACAGCAACTGATCAAATTATATTTTATGATTTGCAATCAATTCCCAGATGTTGGTGCATTCAGATCTATGATTGTTTTAACAGATGGACATTTCTTGGCAAAAATGGAGGGATATTTTTTTTCACAAGCTTGGCCTTGAATTCCTTACATTTCACTACATAAACAAAAAAGGAACCCATAAATCTTTTGTGACAAAAACAAGATCATAAATCTTTTTTACAAAAAAGATCAAAGGCCTTGTGTGTCTGTGAGTCAATGCCCTCTTTTATTATGCTATCATTGTATGCACCTTATACATAAACACACTTGCGCGTGCACACGCACACACACACACAAAACTATGCTGAGGGAGATAACGGTTTTTAAGTTACACAGTAGTGAGAAGGGCAGATGGGGTTCCCTCTATCCTCGTGGCATCCGGTTTTAAGTCTGGGGTTACTGGCTTTAAATAAATCACCACATAGTAGCTATGCTATCACCTCACTACCTAAAAGAAGCCCTAAATTGCAGAGAATAAATGCCGCCGTTCAGTCTGCATTCTACATTTTTAACAGGAACTCCTCAGGAAACAGAAGTCTCCCTGTAGGCAGGCAAGCTTTGCACGATGGAGAAATCGCTCAGTGACACTCAATGTAACGTGCCTTAAATATCAATAAGAACAGGCATTCTGGCATATGGTAAACTAGATCTGAGGAATGAGTATCAATATAGGAAAGAAAAGCATGGACTTACTACTGCTGTAGTTCGGAGGTTGTTTCCAGGGGGCTAAAAGAGGGGGCACTCTGCAACAAACCAAACAAAGAAGTCATTGATAGATCCACGGGAAGCTCTCCTCCAGCTAGAACAGAAGCAGGAACATTAGCTCTGCTTAGATTCTCTCTTCACTTTCTCGCTCCTTTGTTCTTCTGTCTGGGTTTGCTGTCTCTCCGATGTCCTGGATTCTTAGCTTTTCTGGACCAGACTTGGCATAGGGCAGTAAGCGTGTATTTTGGCGTGCATGCAAGTTGGAGAAAACAAGCGGCAGTAAAGAGGGTGGAGGGGGTGGGCGTGTATCGGTCAGGGGGCGCCCATGTGGGGAGGGGGCTGTCACAAGCTCAGCCAATAGGATGCTGTCTCCTGGTGAAACCATCTCTTTTGTCTGGTATTGAGTCATGCTCATTATCACTGGAGCAGACCATGGGACAATTAACCAGCTGGTGGTGCAAGCAGGCCAAATTACACACACTCACACTTATACGCACGCACACATGCACATAAACAATGGTTTATATGCATATAAAGTTTATATCCACATAGAGTTGTACCAACACAAATCCAAAATACATAATGAAAACACAAGACAATGTACAATAAACATTAAGTACAAAGAAACAACAGCTACAAGGTGAGTGAATTAATTGTTAAAAAAGGCTGTGAGAGGAAACAGAGCTGTTGCTCAGGGATAGATATTAACCCCAAAACATACATATAGGTCATTTGATCGGGAAGCACCCGCCATCATTCTGAATGGTTTAAAGCAAGCTAATTTTAGCCCACTGTTTCTGTTGCTTTTCTCTATTTGTACATCACAGATGGCAAAAATAACACACATGACACAGGAGCTATGAATAAAAGCGCAAGTGTTGTTTGCAAATACGATTGCACAATCCCATCCCAGCCAGCCTGGCCCTGTTGCTAATGCCACATCCACTTCCCTATGTCGTAGCCAAGCCTTTGCTCTACAAACCTGTTCTAAGCAGATTATCGGACAAGGAGCAGCCAGCTCAGTTCTCCCAGCATGCCTTCCTAGTTAGTTACAGGGGCAAGAGGATCATTAGTAACCTCTCAAAATGAATACCTATCTTTACAAGAACAGAGTATAATTCTGGCAAGTCTATAGTCTGATCTATTTATAGAGTCAAATGTTCCATGTCCCTTCAGCCTTTGAGAACACGCCAATGGCACGGAATAATCTGTCCGGCCGCGTCTTCTGCCCCCGACCCCCTGGCTGTGATCTCCCACCCTATCTCAACAGTAGGATAAGAGAGTGTCTCCGGATACATAGCAGTGGGTAATTGGGCTTACAGACAGAGCACGGATGGAAAGTAAACAGGAAACAAGCATGAAAGACTCATCAGTACCAAAGGAATGAGTTATGAATATGATTATTTACATGATGTTCTGGCAAGCCCAAAGTAGTGTGTGTGCGTGCGCACGCGATATATTCAGTAGGAAATGGGCCAACCACTCTGATTGATCGTTAAACGGATTTTATGCACACATTTCTCATTTCTTTGAGTTAGTTACAAAACTGTCAGTCTAAGCCATGAAATGATTGACAGGATGATAAAACAAACAAAAAAAGAAGATAAGAACTGGAAGACAGTTATGTTGTCCTAGATTGTTCTGGTTCTGTTTTGTTCTTTCTGGAACAATTTTCCAGAAGTTTAACTAATCAGACAAAAGCATATATGGGATTTGAAATTTTATAATAATATCATTTATTATTATTAAATTGCCTGCTAACTGCATTATCAGTAAAGAGACATGCAGAATAGATGAGTCTGTATATGACTTTAAGCACGGTTGATTCATCTCTCCTGATGAATCACTGGGACACACATGACAATATGTGTTGCACAAACTGAAACGCCTGTTTCCAAACAGGTGGGCCCATTAACTCAAAGGTTGCCTTCCTGTGCATGTCTTTCAAATTCAAAATAGTAATGATGAGTAGATTGAGGTTACATGATTCACATTCTTTCCAACATCTTCCTTGTGTTGATATGTTCTCATCAAAACAAACAGCTCTCACTGAAGGAAGAGCCTGTTATAGCCCTACCCACCCCACCCTCAGCTCATCTCTTTCTAAATGCTTATATGTAAAGGTTAAGTGTATAACAGAGGTTAAATATGATTGCACAATGAGCTGGCAGGCTTATGGGTTGCTTATGGGTGGAATATATTAGGTTGGGCTGGCAGGGCAAGAAGGCTAAGTTGCTATTCATATGACTCAGTGCTGAGACAGGGTGGAATCAGCCCCCTTGTCAGCATATGTGAGACAGATGGAGTCACTCAGTCGGACATGGGAGAAGGAGACCAAAATGATCTTCGTCACCATAACTATGTATGGAATTCCGTCTGCAACCATCCATGTATGTCCAAAGGGCCAGCACTACAAACTGACTGCTACTATATACATTTCCATGGCCTCCTTCAGGCAGTAGAATTAAGAAAGAACAAACAATGGGATCTCAATTTAACCCCTTTCATTTTGCTTAATTCATTTTCATGTTTTCCAAATGTATTTGGCTCAAACTGTTTAATTTGTAGCAGAAAACCCCAAATTGACATGTTTTCTAGGGGTATTTATTCCATCCCATAAAATAACTAGTAAAAATTAGCCTTATGGTTTCTATTTTCCTTATGCTCATCCTCCAAGCAATCAAAATAACGTTCAATAATATTTTGTAATAATCCTTTGGCCTCCACAGTGTATTGTTTGTCATTTATCAGCTCAAGGGCTAACCTGGCTAGAGCCTTTAAGAATCAGCTATTACTTTACTTGCAAGTCACTAAAATCTTTGGGGGCTTCAATCTATGTCACCTCTGGTCATACTGACTGAGAGCAGATATGTCAATCAAACACCAATGAGCCTGTGTGTCTGGCTGAGACTTAAGGTCAAATACTTCACATACCAGGTGTAGCTTTGGAAGTGACTTTGACATTAAACGGGAGCCAGTGATCAGACGCAGCTCGTACGGAAACCATCCAAATGCCCCAGAAATATAGCAATCTAAGACATGGCTGTCTGGCATAAGTAATCCTTTCTCATTTTGTTCTACCATAACCTGGTGTTTGAGTCAGGCATGTCTGTCTATGCATGCCCTTGTGACTCAACAAGAGAGAAGCCTAGGAGGAAGAGACTCCGCCCTTGTGTTCGGGCCGATGCTAGGATATGACCCTATGTAGTGAGCGGTGCCGCCTCCTGTGATCCCAGGCATGGTGTTTTGGACAGAGACACCAGAAGTCAGCACCGACTGACAGACGGCAAAGAGATGGACATCTGTTTGTGGGCAGCCAGTGCCATACTTATCTGGTGCCAAGTAAGACCCTGAGGCATGGGTCTGTCAGGATCATGTAAACTTAACTTCAACTGACTCATCTATGACCACATGCCCTCAACCCATTGGATTTCTTGGGTAAATATACCAAATAGACAGACAGGCAGACAAAGCGACAGGCAGACAGACAGGCAGGCAGGAATGACTATTTCTGGGCCCAAGATTAGTATGGAGCCTAATGCTTTTGTCAACTCTAGAGCCAAGAATGACTTCTGGTTGAATTACCCTGTGCATTCATATGATGAGACATTAATAACATATTTTTGATTTGTAAAAAAACTCCAAAAGATACAAGATGATAAGTTTATGACTTGGAAAAAGAGTGATATTATCAGGTATCCCAGAATCATGTTGCTTAGAGAGATAGTACAAATACTACTTATTTCTTGATAACAATGGCTATGCATGAGAGTATGAGAGTATAATTCTGTTTAATTGGGAAACCAGTCTGAATCACCATAAGCTCACCTAATCAAGTTATTTACTTTCATTTGCCTTGCTCCCTGTTACCCAGGGGTCACCACAGCGGATTTCATAGTTTCCATTGGTACCCAGTGAAGGCACTGCAGCAATAGTAGTCATTGTCAACCCAGTCTTACTTATATTGTTTTATTTGCCACATAACCAAGGTTTGGGGATTTTTTTTGCTTTATTTAACCCATCCTATTGTATATGAGCAGTGCACTTAGTTGTCACATGGTGCTCGGAGAGCAAATACGGGTTCAGTGTCTTGCTCAATGACACCGTGGCATGCTTTCTGTAGGGGCCAGAGATCGAAACAACAATTTCCAATTACTAGACAAACTACCCTACCAACTGAACTGTGTCATCCCTCAAGTGATCCTGTTTGAAGACTCGACCAATCTGGTATGGTCTTGTCAATCCATGTGATAAGGCAAATTTCTACATCATATACCCTCCCTGACACATCCACAAAACCTATGGATAGGAGCAGAGGTAAAGCGCTGGATACCATTCCAGTATTCATGGACTTGGGCAAAACCTAATCAACACAATCTATTAAATGGGAATAGTCTAACACACATCAGGCAAAGTTCTTCGATGCTGTGTGTGTTTAAGTGATTTTCTGCTCTCAATGTTAATCATAGTTTAGTCATAAGAAATTCTTTGATAACCTTAACAGGTAAAAAATAAATTGTGGGGAGATACTTTTGGAAAGAGTAAAGAAAAAAAATCACAGCATACTCTTGAAGATGTAATTGAGGACAAAAACTTTCCCCAGAGATATGTCATGATGAGCTGAATAGTACCAACAGCATCTATGTGAATATTTTGCTCCTATCAGCCTTACAAATATGTACCATCTGATATGTGAAATATTAAAAATTATGAAAAAAATACCACTGATCAATCTACTGATCAATGATTGTTAAAATTCTTCCTCATAAGAACACATGAATTAGCAATATATCAAGCATTAGAGAATATTTCTATTTAATTCATTTCCATTTTTTGTCCCTAGGTCCTTTAGTATATGCAGAATGAAGTAGGTATAGAGATTTCTTTTAGTATAGCTTCATTGCTAAAACTGGGAGAAGAAGATGTCTTTGTAGACAGACACATACAAGAATATCGAGAGTAGGAGTCTTTATCGACAGACGCGTTATTTACACGTGGATGTTATCACATGCAGTACAATACACAGTATAATACACTGTCACTTTAAAGACAGTGACAACTTACCGCGTTCCCAAACTCCATCTCTGAAAAGAATTTATACCAAGGTTCATTCTCTAAATCTACATCTTCTGGACTTACATCCTTAGTCTAGGGGTATGGCAACAAGGAGAGGAGGAGAAAGACAGAGAAGACAATTCAGACAGGACAGCATATGAACACAAGGGCGAATGAGGATATGACACATTCTTGATGGGGGAAAATGTTTCTAACACCGCATATAATCAGTATGATATTTCTCACTAAAGAGCACTAAATAAATGCCTTTGAGGTATCATAACCACTAGTAAAGGTTTGGGTAAAAAAAAAAACACAACCCCTCTCCCCCAAAAAAACAAGTGGTGTTTGTGGTGATTATATAGTGTATCTTCCGTGGTGTACCATACTGACAAACAAACCTGGTGACAGCACACAAAAAGGAATGTGCAAAAAGGTAATGTTTTCATTTGAAACAGCTTTTGTAAGAAAGTTTGATGCATATTTTTGATAGCTCTTTTGTTAAAGACTCAAAAAAATTGAAGCAGATAAAATGAACCGGATGAAAACACAAGAGATTTACCAGAAAAATATTGACTCAAAGACTGAGTATTAAAATTACAGCCATCCCCAGCAACAGTGGTTCTGAGGCAGGAACTTTCACTTACAATAATACTGTTTCTTCCAGTGTGATAGCATTAGAATGGGTGAAAACCTGTGACAGCTTTCTGTAGTTGAGCATCAGACAAACAATTACATAAGCAGCTGACAACACATTTTCCATATCAAACAGACCGTGTCCTCCATTATGTTTCAGGAACATAAAAAATATAGATGCATACTTTAATGTTTTTTTTCAGTGATTATATTTAGGAACTGCCAGCAACTTCAGGCAGGTGCCTTGAGTCTACAGAGAGCATGACTATTGAGATGACAAGGCTAATCATCACACAACAGGCTCTCAAGGACATGAAACAACACTGCATACTGCAATACTGCATAGTTTGATAACACACAACAGTTATAAGCTTTGGGTAAAAAGTACTGCATATCCTTTAAAATAAACATTTGGTATCTATCCTGCTTGTGTACTGTGAGCCTCTCACA
Source organism: Regalecus glesne (assembly GCA_900302585.1). Classification (NCBI taxonomy): domain Eukaryota; kingdom Metazoa; phylum Chordata; class Actinopteri; order Lampriformes; family Regalecidae; genus Regalecus; species Regalecus glesne. The sequence goes on from OMLC01057225.1 coordinate 8,726, forward strand.
CCAAGCCGATTCAGCCCAACAACCTTAAGTTGAACAGAGGAAGACAATGGCTACCCTTGTAAGTGATACTCCTCCTCTGTTGCCAACTAGGATCATCTGTCAGGGCAACAGGAAACCATTCAAAAATATTGTGCACATGGTCATGAACATTCAGGCTGCACATACATCACTGTCTGAACTGCTTTAAGAGCTGTTAGTGACGCTGCCACCAAAAAGCTTGTAAAAGAGGTGGTGGTGGTGGGAGATAGCTTAAACAGGATGCAAAGAGATACTGCACAAGGCAAACACAAGGCTAGACGATGGCAGCAGGCTAGCATACCGTTTTCTCCAGCTTCAGCACCGATGATTTTCCTGGCTCGTATTCAAAGATGCTTTTGGGCTCGGCGCGGTACTTCCTGGTGTCTACCTTTCTATCTGGGGGCACCCACTCATTCCTGTAAAAAAAGGGAGTGGGGTTTGGGGAGCAAAGGAACCAATCCTCATCAAGTAGTCTCCATGGCAACCTGCAGGGCTGTTCTTTTTCTTTTTTTGAATTTTTCTGAGCTAACGTCCTCGTTATTACAAGTCCTCCATATAACCCTATGACTCCTCCCTCACTCTCCTTCTCGTTCTATTCAGTTGACACAACACTGAATCCAGTCCACTGTCGGGGAATAGTATACCCAATGATGATGACTAACTGAATTAAAAGCCAAAGAAGCAGAGAATAGCCAATGGGGAATCAAAGGCATTATTATAATTTATGTATGTGTACAATGAAAAGCGAAACTAAATGAAACTAAAGAAATGCTGGTTTTAAATAAAAACCTTGTCTTTAAGCTTAATAAAAGTCAAATATCTATACTACATCTTTTATAGGCAATATATTCTTATTCAGGGGTGGCATGGCTCAGTGGGTAGAGCGGTTGCCTGGTGATCGGAAGGTTGCAGGTTCGATCCCCATACCTGCAGAGAATCGTGTTGAGGTGTCCTTGAGTAAGACACTGTTCCCCTAACTGCTCTGCCCTATGATAAACTGGTGACTTATACAGGGTGTACCATGCCTTTCGCCCAATGAGAACAGAGATAGGCTCCAGTTCCCCCGTGACCCTATTTCGGATAAGCGGTTGACGATGGATGGATATTTTTATTCACATAAAATCTTGTAATTGGAACCTTACATTACATTTCCATTATTCATAATGTAATAATTTCCCTATGGTTGTGATTATATATATAACTAATTACGTTCAATTTGTAATCAACTGAGAAGTGAATTGACACAGAGTGTGAAATCGAGGTGGAAATAGTCAAATGATTAAAAGCTAAAAATCTTGTTTACATGCTGATACTCATTAATCAATGACTGATCATCGAACTTATTTATGAGCGACAAACATGAGGAAGCATTTTCTAGGAAGGGATGAAAACCATTTTGGAATGTACCCTTTCATCCATAAACACCAGGAGAGGAAACTCCGCCCTACACTTGTCATCCACAGCTTTGATGAACAACAGGTTTATCCACTGTCACCTGTCTTCCTTTGTCACTAATTTCTGCACATGTCTTACACGAGTAGAGAATGGATGTTCTTTGTCAGTGGTGACATCAATGTGAAGGGAAAGCAATGGTGTCTTGTCTCGTCTGACATCTGTTACAAAAAATGGTGGATTGTTGGAGGTCATGGCAGTGGACATCAAGGGGAGCAGGGTAATCACATATTCAAGTCAGGGATGTAGAATGATTTATCTGCTTTACTGTGTACTGCGCAACACATGTAAGCCACAATACTGTAATAAGCCTTGAAACCATAGATGAATAATGACCAAAACTATAAGGGTCAATGTGCATTATTAGCCAATGGGACACTAACCTTTTGGCAGAAGGTTTGAGGGAGGAGGATCGTGTTGGCACTGGCATCGACTGACCTCTCAAATCAACCTCAGCAGCACTTTGTGAACGTGGGACTCCCTTTGCTGGAAAATGAGCACATGAATATAAACATGAAAAAATGTCACATTCAAATGATCTAATATACTTACAGAAATTTTGTATCTTGCAATGTATTTGAATTATAATTTTAACATGACTAAATTTCACATAAAACTAATTCTAGATCGCATTAATTTCAAAATTTCTTTTGAAAAGTAAACTCTGACTTGAATTTGATATCAAGTTTTTCATCCATGTGGAAAAACATGCCAAACTCACCATCTTCTAAATAACAAAATGGGGAGGGATCATCTGGAAAAGGGCCAGAATGGAATCATAAATTATTAATAACTTCTTAATATCATGATATATTTTGTTAGTCGAGGCCAACACAAGAGCAGTGAAAAACATTTTCTGTTTCATTTAAAGCACAGCTCACATTTCATCAGACCAATCTTTACTTTTTACATAGCCAAACAACCCAAAGTGTGTGTCAGAGCACTTTGCAGGAAGTATTAATGCACAATAAAACTATTTGCAGACTCCAGTTTGCATCACTAAAAATGTCTGCTTTACATGTAATGTTTAGTCCCCATATTGTGGGGGTGGGGTGGATGTGGACCTAGACAGAGCATGGGGGATCAAGCCCAGATGCCTTTCCTGACATCCTGCGGTGGGATTGAACCTTTGACATCAGGCTTTTAGTATCACTATTCTGAATAAACAATATGCTATGGGAAAAGGCAATACAACCTTGAATACATTTTTACTGAAATAAATAGACAGTTCATCACTCATAGAGGTGACATCTTCAGTCTAAACTGACTGCATGTATTCCCACTGGCCCACTGCCTTCGGACCAGAAAAGTCTCACAAGTGTGGATAAAACATCTTTCCTCAAGGTCCAGAAAAAGTTAAGGAAAGGAATAACTGTCACAAGTGCACATGGATGCTAATTATGTCAAGTTGCAAATGGAGCCAACTGAATGTAAACACAAATGAATGTTACTGGTGTGAATGGCATAAATGTAGTGCTTGGTCACTGAAATCAATAAGGCTGCAGTAGCATCTAGTGGTTAAAGCATAACACTACATCACAAAAAAAGGTGAATCTGTTCAGCTGGATCAGAAGTTTATTTAGAAACGTTTTGTCACTCACCAGGTAACTTCTTCAGTCTGAGCTGAAGGTAAACATCCCCCTCCTTAAAAACGGTACCTTGATGCCACACAACAATAGAGGTGAATCTGTTCAGCTGGATCAGAAATTCATTTCAGAAACGTTTCGTCACTCACCAGGTGACTTCTTCAGTGACTTCACTGAAGAAGCTGAACAGATTCACCTCTTTTGTGATTTCCCTACCTGGATTATTGAGCATGCATCAAGACACACAACAATAGGTTGGTTTCACATGCAAGTTGGGTGATCAACTGCACATTCAGTGACAATGGGCACCATTCACAGGGGGTTGGGGAATGTTCGCAATCACGGCATTGTAAGACGCCGATAGATGTACTCTCAGGCCACCACCCCTATTCAACGACGGTCGTTCCCTCTTCACATAAATGGCCTCCTTCACCCCCCCCTCAAACCAGCGTTCCTCCCTATCAAGGATGTGAACATCATCATCCTTGAATGAGTGGCCACTCGCCTCTAGATGGGTGTAGACCGCAGAGTCCTGACCAGACGTGTTGGCTCTCCTATGCTGCGCCATCCTTTTTGCCAGCGTCTGTTTGGTCTCCCCGATGTACAAGTCACTGCA